>PITA01012232.1:0-62955 GCA_004023965.1 Spilogale gracilis
ATAAGGAGTTTCCAGTGTTGTCCATTAAGGATCCCTGATATCTAAACACAACAAAAATGAGCCTACACCAGGGTCATTGTCTTGGTGTGGCCTAGAGGAGCATGACCTTGGAACAAATGAAATGGTGAATACTGAAAGGCCTGCCCGGCAGCAAGTTCTTTTGAAGGAGATGAAAGTTGCCCATCGCACAAGGATGATCCCAACCTTATTCCAAGGATAAATTTTCAGTTAATTTGTGCATGAAATTCCTCTGTGACTGTTACTGGTGCAGGGGTACATTTGTGATTTCAGTTGGCCATCAGACTGAAGGAAAAAGTGATAATCCATATCTGTTGTGGAGTTTCCCCTCTCTCCTTCCAGCCATCAATAAAACACATATATTCTCAATTGCCATGTTTACAGACAACTATTTTTTTTGTAAATATTTTATTTATTTGACAGAGAGAAACATAGCCAAAGAGGGAACACAAGCAGGGGGAGCGAGAGAGGGAGAAGCAGGCTTCCTGCCGAGCAGGGAGCCGGATGTGGGGTCCGATCCCCGGTCTCCAGGGTCATGACCTGAGCTGAAGGCAGTCGCTTAACCAACCGAGCCACCCAGGCACCCCTACAGACAACTATTAACCATGAAAGGAACCAGCATCAGAAAGAAGTCCATGCTTTGTGGTGGCATGGTGGTCACCAAACCGTGACACTGGGAGCCTGACTACGTCTGGACTTCAAAGTATGGGTAATCAGCACCTGGATATGTTGCAGTCCTCTACAACAGGAAACAGTCTTACAGAATTTCATTTTTAATACTTTGCTCATATAGGTGCATGAGTTCACCCATATCAGGTAAAAATACCTTAACATTGAAAGCAATCTAGTGAGTGAAACTCAACAAAACTTCAGTAAGGCATTTTTCTCTCCCCAATAAATGCAGTTTAACCAGCTCTGTTTGTTCCTCGATAGACTGAGGAGACAAATAGCAATAAAATGCATTAAGAACAAATTTTACAAAGAAATCTGATCTAACAAGCTCTTCTAATCACTCCTGTAAATATTGGCATATTTTGACATTATAGTTTTAAAAATGCAAGAATCTGCTATAGTTGATTATCTGTTTTACATTTGAAAAGTGTATCGATCACTTGAATTAATGATTCAAGTTTCTAATTGGACAATCAGGATCAGGAAGCTGAATATATGTTCAAGAAGAGCTTCTCTTTTATTGACTTCCTTGTAGGAACTAATGAGATTATCATTTAGGGTAATTTTGCTTCTTCTATTGATTGAAATATTATGATTATACAATATTGACTTTCCTTGATAATAAAATGCAATTGGATTATTAAAGTTCATTTTAATGACTTGGGATTTGATTCTTGATTATTTTAAGAAACTATATTCTTTTCAATTCTGGAAAACATTATTTTCTACATAAGGTGATCTGAGTTACCTTGTTTTTTTCATAAAGTCAGACATTTAAAAATTAAACTAGAGAAGACACTGAATTCAAAGCTTTATAGTGCTTTAAAAAGAAAATTCCAAAGATTTCCTCAAAATTATGATGGTGAACTTCAAGGTCTTGATGACTATGGAAAAATGAAGATATATTCTGAGGAAATTAGAAACCTTAGTACTGAGGATTGTGTTTTCTCAGAATTTCTGCTCTTACTTTCCCTTCTTTTTCATCATTTTTATAATTTATAGCATTCCTGATTGCATATGCATTTTCAAAAGCTCCACCTGTCTCATCTCATTTGTATTCTAATTTGATACAGGTGTTATTTCCCAAATCTTATAAATAAAAACACTGAATTCAGGTAATTTGATATTTGTTCTAACTTAAAGATTTGGTTCATGGCAGACCCAGAATTAAAATCTATTGCTCTTTTCCTTCCTAGATAGCTTCATGATTCAATCCAAACTCAGACTACATATTAAATAGAAAATTATTAATGTGCTGGTTTGTATATGCATAATATGTATAATATTATTTATATGATAAATTAAGAAATAAATATTGTTATTACTACTAGTAGTTGTTTTTCCAACCCATTTTAATGTTATCTTCATTTGTCTGGGCTTTTCACACCTGGCATTGACTTTCAGATGTTATTTAAAACAAGTAGATCAAAATAAGGTTTTCCAGAGTGACTGAATGGCACAGTCAGTTAAGTTTCTGAATCTTGGTTTCAGCTCAGGTCATGATCTGAGGGCCCTGATCTCAGAGTCGTGAGATCAAGTCTGTGTCAGGCTTGGCACTCAGTGTGGAATCTGCCTGAGATTCTCTCTCCCTCTTCCTCTGCCACTCCCACTCATGTACTTGTTCTATCTCTAAAATAGATAAATAAATCTTTAAAAAGAAAAGAAATAAGATTTTGCTATCACTTTTTAAGTATGACCACCATTATGGAATCCTAAATGAAATGCCTTCTCCAAATGATAATCTTTTCATTTCTTTTTCTTTTTTGTTGTTTTGTTTTTAATACAACCATAGCTATAATATCTGGCACAAAAGGCAAATGAGAATTTGACATATTCTGGTATCCTAGGATTCAGCACCTGTTCCCACAACATAGAGCAGATAGAAAATTTATTCATTACTTATTTTATTTGTGCTTCCTAGAAATCTGAAGGATCTAGGGGAATCCTGGACTGTTCTAATTGCTTTCTAGTCTCTACTCTTTACTAGGTCATAATGTTTCCTGTTAAACATGCATTTATTAAATCACAGAAATTATTTTATGGGGCTCATAATGGGGACAACTCAACATTGATCACACTGATTTCTTTTCAAAAGAAACTAAGTAAGTTAATAAATATTCTTAGAACACAGAAGAAGCAATCTCTGAATCAGCTTCAGTATCTGAAATCTTTGTAGTGAGTCAGTTATCCAAAATGAAATGAAAAGTAGTCCCAAATAAAATATTAGCATAATTCAACCCCAAATTCACAAAGAGTTGAGTCAGACAAGGTATCTTCCATAGTCTCTGCCAATAAATACGTGATTTCCCGAGATAGGAAGAGAGAGCTACAAGCTCGGGTTTTTGGGGTTTTTTTCTGTAAACTCCACATATTAAAGATGCAAATGTGACAGCAGCTTTCTCCCTCTTTGACAATCTAAATGATAAGAGGGAATAAAAAACATAGGTTTTCTAATTTGGAGAAAATCTGAACCATATTCTGTTTCCTTTTGTTTAATGTGCCACCTTTATATTTTTCACATAAAAATTTTGCCAGTTACCACTTCTTTAATTCTTTGCATAAACGCTTCATAAGATGGAGTTCCCAGATGTTGAGTACCTATATGGCAATTCAGTGACCAAAGAACTGCTACCTTAATAGAATATCATTTTCTTTGTTGTTATATAAAAGCTGAAATCAACTTATCATGTGATAACATGGTTCATTAGAGTAACTTGAATGTTCTAGAGATTAAATACCATTTCCATTTCTTTATTTTCTTTTTTCTTAAGATTTTGTTTGCTTATTTATTTATTTATTTATGAGAGAGAGAGAGAGAGAGAGAGTAAGAACACAAGGTCAGAGGGAGAGGACAAATAGGCTCTGTACTGAGCCAGGAGCCTGATATGGGATTCGATCTCATGACCCTAAGATCATCACCTGAGTCAAAATCAAGAGTCAGATGCTTAACTGACTAAACCACACATGCTTAACTGACTAAACCACACAGGTGCCCCCATTCCTTTATTTTCCTATTCAACAAATATTTATTGAATGGCTACTCTGTTCAGATATTGCTTGGGATTAACAAGTGAATAAAACCAAGACTTCTCCTCCTGTTATGTGAATTTATATGCAAATTCATGTGAGATAAACCTAAAAATTACATGCTGACAAAAAGGTGGTATGCAGACCATCGCCTTGTCTTTGCTGAAAGCCCCTCTATAGCCATAAATAGGGGATTTCTAGGTATTGAAGAGTAGGTATAGATAACGGAAGGTGGCATAGAATGTCTTTCAGATGCCTCCACAGGAAGATTGCATAAATACGGTGTGTCAAGAATTTCAAGACTTGAAAATCCCTGGATATCTGCCACTTCTTGACTGGACTTCCTGAGTTGCAGTATAAATTATCACTTTATATAGCATAGATTTTTTTTTCATGTGTGATGACCTGACCATTCCAGCTAGTGTGAGGGTAACCATTTGTTCAGAGTTTCTCAGACTGGAAGTTTACTCACCCTGCATGGCTTGATGACCATAGGCACATTCATCTGAGAGACAGAAAACAGACCAAAAAAAAAAATCTGCTTTCACTCATGAATGCCACACCTGTTCTGGTGTTTAATAATGTCTATACACAGAACTAATCAAATTTAGAAATATCTTTGCCACTATCCTCAAATCCAGTTCCAGTTTTCTTGGACCTTTTGCATAAACCATTAGAATTCTCCCATTCTAATGTTGTGTAAGGAAGCTGTTTAGACACATTTTTTTTCCCTTGACTTCTTTGCTCTATTTTCCTTTTATTTCTGGACCTAAGTGCCATTTTGGTCAGTATGCTTTAAAATGAGACCATTTTCCATACATTTCCATTGGAAATATAATTATTTCCATTTCATATTATTTCCATATTATATAAAATATAATCATTTCCAAGTACTCCTTTGTATCTGTCATGAGTCTTCTGCTTTATTTGCCATTCATGCTCTTTAAAGAATTGGGTTATGTTTAATTACAAATAAAATTTCATACAAAGAACATTCAAATGGGGTGTTAATATTTCTCAGATAAAAATGGAATATTTATTATTAATAATAATGGATAGAATGAGAGAGAAAGTCCCATAAATGAATGAGCAAGATCATAAGAAAAATAAATGGTAAATTTTAATATAACTACCACAAGGGAGTGTTACTCTTTTTTAATGATTCAGAAGCGAAGCCCACCAAATAGACCTCATACTCTCGTTGCATTGTAATCTACCTTCATAATTTTCCTATATTAAACCCAAAATTACATTGGGATAATTCTTCTCTTTTCAAGCTTTCAGGATAATGAATTTGTTTTGAATTTCAATTCAAAGGGAATCTTCACAATTCCCATTGAAGCAATCTTGCTGATCAGCAACATTTGGTGCAAATAGTAATCAAGCTTCAAAATTATGCAAAACATTCCCTATTTCTCAAGAATTTCACTGAATTATTTAAAACTCAGTGTTGGAAACAAGCACCAGCTGTGGTGTGAAGGGGGTGGGGATTTGTAACTACGCACAAAGGATTGGAATGCTCAGTGAGTACAATTCACATAGCTGCATGTCCTTCTGACTGGACTGCGGTGAAATCACACTAAAACTTAACGGCACAACACACATCATTTAGCCAAAGAGGAATTTTTTTTTGTACTCAAGTACAAAGTGTTTTGTCACAATATCTTACCATCTGTTTAAAATTTTCAAGAAAAGTTACATAACTCAAGTTTAGTGGTATGGGCTGTGAATTACCATGATATTAATTGTATAATGCTCTACTGGCTGAAATGTATGGCAATGTTATTACCCCCAAAGTCACCAGAACAAAGACAAATATCATTGTCTTCCCAAAAGATTGTCATTTCATGGATAACAGTACATAATAATTTCATCAATAAAAATAAAGTCATTTTAATAAAGACCAAACCAAAAAGAAAAATAGAAAACCAAGGAGTTATTAAACAACTAAGTATTTCTTTCAGTTATACTTCAAACATACTGGAGATTTTAGAGACTTTGTTGTCTTGGTACATCTGTATTATATAGCAATATATGACCAAACTCCGTAAGTCAAAACTGCAGCTATTGTGATACTCCTATGTTTGATTCTATCAAAACCCCAAGAAGAAAAAGAGGAAGAGGAGTAGGAATGCACTGTTGCTCTGTTTGCTGCAAAAAATGTTACCTGATTAACCTTTGATCTAAAGAACAACCTATCAATTATGCTTTAAACCGAACAGTAATAAGTTAACATTCTTGGTCTTTCTTCCGCTTGATCATTGCATTCTCTTACCAAAAGTAAATATTATTTCTATGAGTAACATCTTTCTCTTGAATTAGGAGATAAGATAAACTTAATTCAATGTATATTTATCAGACTTCTATTATGGATGCTTAGAACTTTGGGATGTCCAGAAGAATAAAAATGACCCCTGTCCAGAAAGAATTTAAAACGTTATTAGTTAATAAGTGTAATTTACCCATCTAGGCACCTGAAGATATTGTTCTTTAAGCAATGCTTGTATTACTCATGAATTTCATAATAATAAATAAATATCTTAAAAATTAAACTTCTGAGGGTACCTGACATGCTGGGCTCTGTCGGTAAAGCATGCAACTCTTGATCTCAGGGTTGTAAGCTCGAGCCCCATATTAGCTGCAGAGATTACTTAAAAATAAAAAATCTTAAAAAAATTAACCTTCTGAGTAATATATATCAAAACAGATATGAGAGAATATATCTTTCTTGTTGCTACATTAAGAAGTGGATTCCTCCGTGAATAAGTACAAACCTGTCCAAAGAGGTGATGAATCTTTTCAGATCTCTTTGTACACTGGGGACCCTGAGAGGAAAAAATAGTCAAGCTTAGGATATTACTCAATTAATTTGAAGACAATTGCTTTTCCTGGCCTGAGTAGGACTTGCCAAAGTAACTTCCTGCTTTGTGCCTTCTTTCCCTCAATGGAGGAGACAAGAAAAATGAGAAATCGTGAGGAAGACTGACCAAAAAAGTCTTTAAGGGCAAAAAAGTAGGCACCTCAGACATATTAAATGGAAAAAAAAAAAAAAAAAGCAGGAAGATCTGCTAGCAAAGAGAGCTTGGGGCAGATCCTAAAAATTGGTAGATATGAGTTCAATGGTAACTTAATTAGCTCAAGTCCAAAGACTGTCAGTTAAATAAAGAAACTCTTAGGATACATTTTTTTTTCTCTTTCATGCAATGAAAGGAAATGACTTTATTTTACGTTGTTTTGCAGAGCATGCATTTTAGTCATATTCTGAGTAATTTTGCTTGAAATAATGCAGCTTTATTGAAAACACGAGCAGGAAACAAGAAGTGTTTATGTCTCAGATGAGGATTGTCATAAACGTTTTGCACAATTTCACTGTACAACGTGTCCATGCTAAGCGTATGTGACATTCTAAACTGCCTGTGGGAAAGCATGAAACCAAAGAGAAATTAAAGTAATTCCTAAACTATAGGAAAGGACTAAGCCTTCACTCATTTTATTTTAGTATCATGAATAAAATTGTGTTGCTGTGTCAATAAATACAAACTTATCCAAAGCAGGAGGGATCTGAACACTTTTGTTTTATACTATTATATATTTAAAGTGTATTTTTTCAACTTTTGAAAAGTAAAGACTAGAATTCTATGAGCAAAATTGTGAAAAAAATACTTATATTGATGTAGTATGTTAACATATGCAGATTCCTTTTACACTCATAAGTAGTTTAATCATTATAATCACCTGGTAAATGGGTATCAATATCTTAGTTTTATAGAAAATTGAAGAGATTAAATGATTTTTTTTTCAAAGAACCATAACTAGACACTGGCAAATTCAATATGCAACTCAGAGCTCCTGATTTTATGTTCAGTACTCTTTTTCCACCATAGATGTATACTGTGTTGTTCTTTTTTCTCCTTTATTTTCTCTCCCTCTTTTTAAGCAAGCAGAAAAATAAAATAAAATAAAATAAAATAAATAAATAAATACTAAATAAAACAAAATAAAAATAAATAAAAATTAAAAACCAAGCAAGCGAGACTTCTGTTAACTCTGTTTTTGTCCCTCAGTTTTTGTAGACTTTACTCTCTTGTGTCAGGCAAAGTCTTCGAAGTAACAGATTATTTGAATACTCTGACCCCTGGCCAACTCAAACACGGTACTACTAGAGGAACCCTATGGGTTTTTTTGAGTCCTTATTATCTTTAATGTTAATTACTAAGAATGCCAGAAGAGGCCTCGCCAAGTAATTGTCTGGCTACACGAACTCTATGTTCCCCAAGGAGATACACACTAGCGGGAGAGGCAAACCTTAAATTTTACAGGCCTCATTGTGGCTTGCCACACCTATACAGAGCTGTAAGCCTCCCTCTATATTATTTCTTCTTCTTCTTCTCCCTAGTTTCCTGCACAGTCCCTCCAGATGGTATTTTTTCCACCTTCTTAATACTTTTGATCCTTGTTTTTCCTCAGAGTCCAATTTTGTTCTGTTTTTAATCTGTTTATAAAATACAACTTTGCATATTAATATAGTATATTCTTATTTGCTTTCTGTTACACTCTTTCCTCCAATCGTTGATTTAGCAAATATCTGTTATGTAGCAGATAGAATATGGACTATGTAGTGAAGGACAAAAATATGCCATCTTTTTTTTTTTTTTTTTTTTTTTTAAAGATTTTATTTATTTGACAGAGAGAAACACAGCCAGAGAGGGAACACAAGCAGGGGGAGTAAGAGAGGGAGAAGCAGGCTTCCCGCCGAGCGGGGAGCCCGATGTGGGACTCGATCCCGGGTCTCCGGGATCAGGACCTGAGCCGAAGGCAGTCGCTCAACCAACTGAGCCACCCAGGCGCCCCAAAAATATGCCATCTTTTAAAAACTTTTTTCCAAGACAACTTTGTCTAATTTAAAGAGGAATATAAGTACACGTTGTGCAATTTCTTAATAAACAATTTTTAAAAAACCTTCAGGAACACAGTAATAGTAAGAACATGGTGAGAGAGTGGGTGTGTATGGGCTGTTATGAGGGTAAATTTTAAAGGTAGAATCAGGAGACTGAAAATACCATGGCATTGTAAATGTTATTATGTATATCACAGAATACGAAATTGCATTATTATTTTTCAAGGAAGACTGGACTGTAGATGTTTTTTCGTAAGTGGTAGAAGATAAAGTTCAAAAAGGAGATAAAAGTCAGATTGCAAAGAACCCTTAACTGCACATCAAGGAGCAGATCTTCCCTCACAGGGAATAGGGACCTACTCAATGATTTTTAAAAGGAGAATAATGTAATCAGCTATGTGTGTTTAAAAGGCATTCTGGTGACAGTGTAGAAGATAAATTGGAGAAAGGAAAAGATAAGAGGCAGGGGAAAGAGGAAGTAATTATACACATCCAATTATGTCATGATGAGAATCTTAACTATGACAGAATCTAAACATAAGTGCTAGATCAAAGCCATAAAAAAGAGAACAGAATTGTGTGCAATATACATAGAGGACACAGAAGATAGGTTTGCTGATTCTGTCCACGGAAAAGATAGGTTCAAAGAGGAAGTCACAAACTATAGGGAATTTATAACTTAGTAGGATTGTCAAAGAGAATGATGGCCACTGAATGGTATTACAGGGTAGAGAAGAAATGTGATAAAGCTGTTCTGAAGTGGGAGGTGTCATATGTCATCTAGGAGAATGCACTGAGGAAGGTGAAGTTTGCAGGTGGCAAAACAATGGTGAGTCAGAAATTCTTGGTTTCTGGAGGAAAATGTGTCAATAGACAGAGAATGCTGTCTTTCATGGTATTCTCAGACCCAAAGGGAATCTGACATCTCCTCACTGTCTCAAAGGCACCCTTTGGCCACAACACATTTGCTAATGCATTGGAGCTCAGGGCACCATCAGCTAAGTTTCCAAGAATTAGGATTGCTCAGAGTTCTTCCCTGAAGAGAGATGCAAGTTTGCACCTTCCTTTACACAGGAACCACAGAACATAAATTATTCATTTAAGAATAAGACTGAACATAGAAATTAGAAAGACACTTGAGAAGATGATTTAATTCAGGAATCTTATCCCCCATAAAAGTAGTCTCTCAAGAGTCACTAACCAAAAAATCTGTAAAATATCTTAAAGCATTCAGGAGGTAGCTGCCAGTGTAGGAGCTAAAAATGAGATTGCTGGGATAATCATGTCAAGAAGTAGGCTCCTGCAGAGAACCCACTGAGGCAAAAGCAAAACAGATGTGTTTGACAAGTTGGAAAATGGCAGCAAAAGAATGAAACATTGAATTTGTAAATTTATAAAAAAAAAAAAAAAAAAAAAAGGCTTCCCTAAGGGTTTTTCCTCAGGGACCTCTGAATAAAGTAAAAGAACTTGTTAGAAAGAAAAATGTCATGGTATTTTTAAGGGTTTAAGAAAAAAATAATTAAATAAATGAAGCCAGTTTTAAATCCTAGACTTTGGGTAATTAGATGTTTCCCTGGCATCACTGAGTCCACCAATATGGAGCCCATATGACGAAAAGAAAAAAAAATTAAATGGAGTGGGGGAGAAAGTTGACATGTATTAAACAGCTCCTACAGTCTGAACACTTTGCTGGATGTTTTACATGTGTTTTCTCATTTAATCTTCCTAAAAGTCTTATGAAATGGGAATTACTCTCCCTATCACGAAGGGAAGGTGTCTGATGCTGAGAGAGGTTAGGTAAATGCATTTATTTATGCAGCTTCCAGGAAAAAGACTTCCTGGATAGGAGAAGGATTAAAGATAACTACAATATGACAATAATAATAATAATATATTTTAAGTTGGATGAGACAGATGCCAAAAAAGAAAAGTGGGGTAATACAGAGAAAAGAGCATATAAAACTACATTCCTCATTAAATCCAAAAGTAGCTTAGTTGGACACATCTCTGTGATACTTAATGAAGAAATGTGATACTTCCTCTTTTTGTGTTTCTCATACTCTCAAGAGAATTACTTTTCAGGATTTCTGGTAGGTTACATTAGTTGGTGTAACGCCTCCAGTGCTTTGTTCAGGTAGTTCTTGTGGGGACCCTGGATTCAGTAGGAAAGTCACAGAAGGGCTATATGAACCATTACTACTTAATCCTGCTTGTAAAGCAGGCTAGCTTTTAAACAAAGTTTTGACAACATTCTTGAGAAGTCTATGGTTGAGAGGTGGATAGAAATAATATTTGGCTTTAGGGCAATAGAAATTCTGTTTACTGTAGACAAAATTCCTGTCTAGAACAGAAATATTAAAAGAAAAAAACACATTGATAATTTTAGGGCACATTTGTGTCCGATCAATTTATGGAGAATAATGGACCATAAATAAAGAGAATACTAAATAGTTTGTAATACTAAATAGTTTGTATGTAAGACATATATGTATGTATGTATATATATATATATATATATATAGAGAGAGAGAGAGAGAGAGAGAGAGAGAGATTGGAATCTGGAATTGTATGTCAAAGTCAAGAACTCAATATAATCACCCTAAAATCATGAAGGAAGGAGTTCGAAAAATGACTCTGTGTGAACTGCTCCATGCGAGGTGTCGGCATTTTTTAAAAAGCCTACAGGGACAAAATTGGGCGGCATAAATGATGTAAGTAAACCTGAGAGAAAGAATTAGAAAGTGGTGGGTGTGTAATAAACAGGAGGAGTTGCACTTCGCTGGCTGCCTCTACCAAGATTTAGCCAATAATTTCCCAGAGGGATCTCATACCAAGGATAAAATAGAGACAAATTTATTGTTTACAATGTGTAAGGTATATTAAAAAATTTACTGGGGCGCCTGGGTGGCTCAGTTGGTTAAGCAACTGCCTTCGGCTCAGGTCATGATCCTGGAGACCCAGGATCGAGCCCCACATCGGGCTGCCTGCTCGGTGGGAAGCCTGCCTCTCCCTCTCGCACTCCCCTTGCTTGTGTTCCCTCTCTCGCTGTGTTTCTCTCTGTCAAATAAATAAATAAATCTTTTTAAAAAATTTACTAATCATATGAAGAAATATAACAAAATTAAATTAGAATTCAACAACAATATTAAGACCTTTAAATATTTGGATCAAGCAACATACTTCTAAATAATCCAAGGGTCAAAGAAGAATTCACAAGGGATATTAGTAAGTACTTTAAGCGAAATGACAATATAAACTCAATATATCACAAATGATGGGAGACTACTAAAGCAGAACCTAAAGGAAAAATTATAACTTGAAATTCTATATTAGGAAAGAAAAAGTGTTTAGAGGGTCTAAGCTGCTATCTATCTTAAGAGACTAGTAAAAAAAAAAAAAGAAGAGCAAATCAAATTCAAGGTAAGTAAAAGAAATGTAAAACAAACAAACAAAAAAAGCAAACATAACCAAAAAAAGAAAAAAAATTGGAAAGAAATTAGAAAAACCAACAATCAGAAATTGGTTATTTGAAAATATTAATTTAATTGATAAACCACTAGATAGATTATTCAAAAAAAAGAAAAGGCAAAAATTGCCACTATAGAGAATAATGAAAGTTATAGCATTACAAATCTTAAAGACATTAAAGAGAGAATATTATGAAATATTTTATGCAATAAATTCAACATTGTAGATGAAGTGGTCAAATTCCTCAAGAAAGAAACTTATTGTAAGTAATTTAAAATCTTCAGTGAAAGAAATCATTAGTACCACATGGCTTCACTAGTTTATTCTATCAAACACTGAAGGAGGAAATAATGCTGATCTTACACAAACCTCTTATATAAACTCTTTTGGAAAATCTAAGAGGCAGGAATACTTCACAACTTGTTTTATGAAGCAAACAAAACCTGACAAACACATTAAAAGAAAATCAATTCATGACAATATCAATTAAAAGCATAGAGACAAAAATCTTTAGGAAACACCAGTGAAACAAAGCCAACAACTCATAAAAAAAAATAATATACCCAAATCAAGTGAGGTTAATTACAAGAGAGCAAGATTGGTTCAATTTTCCAAAATCAATCAATATAATTAACCACACTTAAAAAGTAAAAGAAAAATTATATGATAATCTTAGAACTAAGCACCCAGTGTAGAAAAATAATTTTTAAATTAGGAAATGATGCATTCAAAGGGTGTATGAGAAAGATACCTCTGTCAGAATTCAACAATTTATTGGATACTAAAAAGATGATGGTAAATTACAGGAATTGAAGGGGAGAGCAGGGATCTGGGGGAGAAGGGCTTTGTAATCCAAATGGAGTGAAAGTTATAAGAAAATCGAATAATGATGGAGGTGGCAATTAATACAAAGAAGGCTCAATGACTGTAAGTGTTCAAAAAACTTAAAATGTTAAACGTACATGTACATGATAATAAAAAGCTAAAAACATGGCTTATTTTATCAAAAGAAATAAAATGTTGACATTTTATATCTCATAGCAAAAATGTAAAAAACCAAATGAAACAACAGGGACTTTTTTTTCTAATGTCCTATTTAAAGCACTAAATTTATTGTTTATATTATTTTTGAATATAAAATGAGAGACCCCTTTTTATCTATAATAATAGCATATGGCAAATGGGAGGTGCCCAATAAATGTGTGTTGGAGGGATGAATGAATTAATGAGATTTAGAATTTTTATGGTAAGATTTACAGTATAATTTTAGAACTTTAAAGCATAATTAAAAAGCTAACTATAGTCTTACCATATGATCCAGCAATTAGGCTTCACAAGTAAGTTAAAAACTATGTCTACCCAAAAATACACATGAAAGGTTATGGCACCTAATTTACAATTGCCAAAACTTGTGAAAATTTGCAACCAAGGTGTTCTTCAGTAGGTGAATGGATAAATAAACTGGTATATCCAGACAATGGAATATTATTTAGCACTAAAAAGAAATGAGCTATCAAGCCACACACACACACAAAAAAAAAAAAAAAAAAAAAAAGGAAACTTAAATGCATATTACTAAGTAAAAGGAGCCACTCTGGAAGGCTACACAGTGTATAATTCCAACTATATGAAATTTGGGAAAAGACAAATCTATAGACAGTAGAACAATTAGTGGTTTTCAGGACACTAGGGGAGGGAAAGGGATCAATACATAGAGCACCAGGATGTTCAGTATGATACTGCAATAGAGATTACAGACATTGTATATTTGTCACAACACAAAACCCGAACACCAATGTGATCTATGGGTTTTAGTTAATAAAAATGTATCAATACTCTTCATCAGTTGTAACAAAGGTAGCACTCTAACCTAGCAGAAGAAATTGTGTGTGGGGTTGGAAGAGAGGGCAGTATATGGAAGATCTTTGTACTTTGTACTCTATTTTTCTGTAAACCTAAAACTGCTCTAGAAAATAAAATCCATTAATTAAAATATATATATATTGGTTAAATATATATATATAGAACAACTTTTTATCCTTGGAAGAAGATATGTGTATGTGTGTGTATAAATTTATATATATATAACTTAATTTTAAAATTTTATTATATATGCAATTTTATATAATTATAAATTTATACAACTCTAAATTTATATTTTTTATAAATTTTAAAATTTATAATATACACACTCAGACATACAAACATATAAATATATATATATATATAATTTCTCTGTTTTTGAAGAATAATTGAAATACAATGCTGTATTAGTTTCCAGGGTATAACACAGGAATTCAATATTTATATACATTAGGAAATAGTCACCACAATAAGCCTAGTTACTATCTGTCAGCATTTAAAAATGTTACAATTGGATATACTTTATTTCCAATACTTTATTTGCCTCAAATTTAAATTTATTATTTGTATGTATATCAAAATACACATTTTGATAAAAATACGTATGGTTATTATGAACCACTGTACTCCTTCTTAGCATTTTAATAAGATTTATTTCATTGCTTTTTATGTAAAATACAGAAGAAATACAAACTTGCATCATTAAGAATTTTTTATTATAAGCCATTTAAGGTTGTAGTCCTGAAGGGAATCTATGAGTCCATGTTCACTCCACTCCAGGGTGAGCTTCGTCTCCCCCAATACACAAATACATATGCAATACAACACAACTTCTATGAAGACAGGATGTTTTTTGTTCTTTTTCTAGTTTCCTAGAACAGTTCCTAAAACATAATGATACATAATGAATTGATATGCTAATAAATTAAATAATTAAAGCATTAAAAATAAGCTTAGACTGTACATCTGACATTAGAATTCCAACCATCTGATAGTATGCAAACTGTGTTTTCTGCTGGGAGGTCAGTTTTGTCTATGGAGATGTATCCTAAATGGTGAGTCAAGAAAGGAATTTAGAAAATCCCTAATAAAGATGTTCTTTTTAATTGTTGTATTTCTTTAAAAGAACTAAGAAATGTAAATGGCCAAATAACATGAACGTGGGTTATTAAACAGCTAGGGGTAGAGGAGGGAGGGAAGATAGCAGAAAGCAAGAAGATAAAGGTAACAGAAATTTATTAGTCTCCGAAGAGAATGTAATTTTAGTTTGTTTCTGTACCTTTCATATTTAGACCTCTGGGTTTGTTATTAAAGAGTTCCTCTGGAGACGTAGAGTCATTACTCTCTTCTGTTTATGAAAATAATATAAAGTTCTATTAGACATGTCCAGAAGAGGTTGCAGAAGACATATACATTTACTTATACACATAAAGTATCCGTGCTCTCCAGCAGAAATTTTTGCAAGCTGGAAATGCTTTATGTTGTCCAATATGATAGCTTCTAAGTACATGTAGCTATCGAGCACTTTGAATATAGCTAGTATGGCTGAAGAAATGAATTGATTTTATCTTAATAACTTAAATTTAAATAGCTACATGTGGTTAAAAGCTAGCAAATTGGACAGAGGAGCTTTAGATGATCAAAATAAGGCAAATCTATTTTATTTTCACAATAGTTCAATACAATATTATCATAAGGCAGAGTGTGAAACATTTCTTCCAACCAGCAAATCAGTGTAAGTTTAGCCTCTGGAATGAACAGACTCCATGAAATGAGTATCACAACAAAAATGGGAATGTAACAACCAGGTGGGAACACAAGAGTAAACTGACGGAGATGGATAGAAGTAGATATAATAGCAGGATAAAGAGAATCATTATTTTCATAATAAAATAAATTGTGTCACATAATTTTATGCAATGGATCAAAATAAATGATTCTCTCACAAAAAGTAAAATATGATTTTTGATCAAACTTCTTGCTACTTTTTGTTACTTCTTGCTACTACTTGCTACTTGCTACTTGCTACTTTTTGCTAACTTTCGTGCTAATTTTAATAATCGCTTTACCTAAAGCCTCTAAGTTTTTTCTTGAGAAACCTACCATATTACAGAAGTTAAATATAATCTTTTGCTTCATAGTATAACATTAAGAACTTGATTATTAACTGATAAATAGGATGCTTTTCAGTCTTTTAATTTTGCAAAATTAAATTTTGACCGCATTACTATGATTTCGATGACTATTCATGAGTAAATGTGTATTTATGATGCATATTTACTTTAAAAACCTTATATTGTGAAATGAGAATTTCAAATACAAATGTATTTGTATATTTACTTGACAAGTCTTTCTTATGAGTAAAGTAGTACATAAAAATCTTTGACCTCATTGAGGATAAAGCCACCTGCATGGCACATGGCACATCACAGATTCCTCACATTACTGGTAAATATTTTAACATTGAACTGTTGCTGCTGACAATCATCAGTTTGATTATAACTCAGGTATGTTTTTTAAAGCATAATTTTTTGGTACAAGCATCCATGAATCGATGCCAATAAAATCTATATACCTCATTATGTTGTTAACTCTCTCAAATGGGAAAAAGAATTATCTCCTCATAAAATTTGAAGTCTTAGTATTGGGAATAGAATTTGCTGGAAGAAAGCATACCTGAGCATTCCCTAAAGGCATAATATGCAGGCTGTTTGCCATTTCATATGCTGCACTTCTTACAACTTCAATCCACTTCAGTAACTGAGATTAGTTTCAGGATGGGCAGGCTCAGGAAGGAATAATTCCACCCTGCCTCTCTACAACCTATTAGTTATGACAAGCACTGTTCTTTATTGTTGACATATTCCAGTGTTCTTCCCCAAACCAGAAGGTTATATATAAGAAAGATATTAGGATGTTGGGAAGAAGGAGGGATCAGGGAACTACATTCTGAAGCTGTTTTTAGGTCATCATCTTTGGTATTTCTAAGAAGAAAATCATCTTGGGGTTGTTTCAAGAACGCCTTGAAACAAATACATTTCAGAAGTCATCAGGGGAAAACATTGCTACACAACATTGTTTCTTCTTCCTTTTTTTTCTTTCCCTAGCTAATTTTTACTTTCTTCCCTGGAAGAAAAGCAATATGTAACAGCTGTATGATTTATGCAATAATTGATGCAAAACTACATTGAATCCCCAGGTCATTCACCATATCGTTTGCCAATTAATATCAGTAAATGCAGTGTGACTTGGTTTCTCAAACATGCAAGCGAGATCGCTTTCACTGCACTGGAATGCCAAGTGAAACCACAGACTGGTATTTCTGTATTGTCTCTTTGAGTCTGAAAGCAGGGAACTGTTGTTATTTCTTTTTCATCACAATGGCAACAAAATTTCACTGATCTGTTGATTGTACAGAAATGTATCATACATTTTGCCTGATTCTTGCCAGGACTTAGACAATCCTTTCAGGTTAGAGGACGGGTTGAAATCCATTGCTAATGTGAACCACATTTAAAATGAGACTTCTCAGCCAAGGCTGAAAGGCAGCTAGAGTTTAAGAGTTTTGAGATGGCTCCTCGTGGCCCACCACAACTGATGCTCCTACTTGGCCAATGCTTTCTTGATTCTGGACTTAAAATGTCTTCTCCCTTCAGCATTAATAGATTATTTTCAACCACGGTTGTAAACTCTCCAAGATGCTGGAAAAGCTCCTTATGTTAAACTCACTTTCTCCAATTAACAAACAACTGAAAAAAACTTTTAACACCTGCTAGACTTTAAGAATTATTTATCTTTTAAACAGTTAAATTGTAAAGGAGTATACCCGTGTTTCTTAACTGACACTGGGAAGTGTTCCCAGGCAAGCTTCCCAGTAAAAAACAGTCATTGTCCCTGCACCCAGCATGCAAATCTGTGGTGAAATGTATAGTCACAGAGCCTTCCAGGACAGTCTCACCCCAGCCAGGCAAACTTTGCTGCATCTGTGAAATTAGAAGAATTGCTCTCACCACCACCACCACCCTCCTGGCAATTCCAGAGGCTCTACATATATGAACTAAGACAAAAGAGACTAAGTAACCACCTCATGATTTGAGACAAAAGATACTACTTCTCGGTGTGTACCATATGATTTCACTCATATGTGGAATATAAGAAATGAAATAGATGAACATGGAGGAGGAAAAAGAGAGAAAAACCATAAAAATTAACTCTTCACTATACAGAACGAACTGAAAGTAGTTGGAGGGGAGATGAATTGGGATGGATTAAATGAGCAATGGGGATTAAGGATGAGCACTAGGTGTTGCCTATAAATGATTAATCACACAATTCTATTACTGAAACCAGTATTACGCTGTATTTTAACTAACTAGATTAAATAAAAAGAAAAAAGAAAAAAAATCAGTGTATTCTCTTTACTCTGTTGCAGAGAACTCGGTGCTAACTGTATTTTATCCAGACAAAGGATATTTAAAAAGCTTTAAAGTACAATTTTTATAATGGGCATTCTGCTATTGAAAGGGGTCTTACTCAGTCTTCTTTTGAAAGTAACAAATACTCTAGAATAGAGAAAGCTTCTGTATTTCTAGCATTTTAACTCAATTAGTTTAATAAATTCAGAATTGATAAAAAGGGAAAGAGAAAAAAATAAGGAAACAAGAAATAGCAAAAAAAAATATAAATGGAAAAAATAGAAAGTTTTTAATCAGTTGTTCCAGATTCACCACTTCTCAACCTTGAGTAGCTTCTGACAACTCAACAGATATTTTGCAAGTGTCATTGTTTAAAATAAAGAAAACAAAGCCAAACAGTCTTCAAATATGAAGAGGATTACATAATTATTGTGTTGGAGCAAACAACACTTATGATTATAGTTTAGTCTTGAATCACAAACCATATTAAATATTATATATTCTGCTTTAAGGATATTCAATACATTAAACATCTGGATTTAGAAGAAAATGTCACAGAAAATTAGAGATAAGAGGGACTTCAAAGATCATTGAATACAATCTGCTACTTCTGTGAATAGAAAAATGGAAACCCTTGAAATCTGAGGACTCTGTTTGTTTACTGTTTCAGCATTCTGGCTTCAACGGAGCTGGAGAAGCTGTGAGTCATCAGGAAAGAATTTAGAGGAGAAATTAATCAAGGTTTACTCTTTTTTCAAACGGCATGTTTTATTTCAGGTATTTGGGGATTATTCTTATTTTTTTTCTAGAGGTTAAATGAAGGTCTTGGTCAAGTAGTGAGCAACAAAGTAATTAATTTTATCATTTAATTTATTAAAAGATTTATTAGAGGTTACTTTTAAATATGAGCTTGTCAAGTGAAAATATACTTAAATTTACAAGATTATTTGCCCATAACTTTTCAGGAATGCATCTGTAATATGAAATGTAGTATGTCCCCGGAGCCTCATTATACAATGACCAACATCTTAACAACACCCTTGCTAAACACCATATACAGAACTTGGGCTCTTTTCTTATATCATTCTGAAATCAATGTCTATGGTTATTACCTCCAAATGCGGTTCACAAAACCAAATTTTAGGTGATGAGTTAACAGACAAAAATAATGCAAGTATGGCATTTGGTATTTATTTAATACACAAGTAGATTGTAAATTTTCTGGAGCATGAAATTTTAACCTGGAACTCATGGAGAAATTAACAGACACACAAACTCACTATGTGTACATATTGTTATTTGATTTTAGAAGGTACTTGAGACTAAAGAATCTATTGTAGAATAGTGATACCCACAGAAATATAAAGTAAGCCACAAATGTGAGCTACCTATGTCATTTTAAACTTTGTAGTAGCCACATTTTTTAAAAAGACAAAAATAATTTTAATATATTTTATTCAACTTAATGTAGCCAAAATATTCTCATTTCAACATGTAATAGAAATAAAAATTATTGATGAGCTGTTTTGCATTCTGTTGTTGGTACCAAGTCTTTAAAAATCTGGTGTGTATTTAAGACCTATAGTACATTTCAGTTTGGTCTTGCCAATGTCAATGGCTCAAATGTCGCTATTGGCTACCATACAGGGCAATGTAGGTCTAGAGACAAGATGTACAATAGGCATCAGGCAGCACATCATGAATAATATTTCTTTATGTTGATCTATTGACAAATATTTAGCAGCACTGAATTTTAGATGATCCTCAGATAATTACTAGTATCTCTGTGTTGCCAATTAAGTGATAATGCAAGAGATTTAATGCTTAGAAGAATACATTTTTCATCTTCTAAAAATGCCATCCTAAGAAAGAAGTGTGCCTGAATGGACCATCCAATCTCCCACAAACGCTGAAGGAGAAAAGCCTAAAGAGATTGAGAAGATTTTCATAGTTGAAATGGTCTTTATTTTGGGGCACCTGGGTGGCTCAGTTGGTTGGGTGACTGCCTTCGGCTCAGGTCATGATCCTGGAGACCCGGGATCGAGTCCCACATCGGGCTCCCTGCTCGGCGGGAAGCCTGCTTCTCCCTCTCTCACTCCCCCTGCTTGGTTCCCTCTCTGCCTGTGTTTCTCTCTGTCAAATAAATAAAAATCTTAAAGAAAAGAAAAGAAAAGAAATGGTCTTTATTTTCATAGGAAAGTCATCACATGGCAAAATGTCCTCATGCAATTGAGTATCTTTGGATATATTTAAAAGATAGCATTCAAGAGTTTGTGGAATTTTAGTAATTAAATAAGAAATGCTCTTCTTTAAAATGACATAACAGATATTTAAATTAAATTTTGTTGAAATGCAATTGTACTGATGTACATACAATTTACTGTGTATGTGACAAAAATCAGAAATTGTTAGTGATTTCCCCTGAATGTCTCATCTTGTTATAATCAACTCTCTCAAAAGTTAACCTTCTTCAAAACTTATTGGGTCTTCTTATTTCATAGTCAGGGTAAATGGAGGCTCTTAGAGAATCTGATGATCTTTCTTCTTCCTTTGTATGGTCTATATAATTAAAAAGGCCAACAGGGTTGTCAGACTAAATTATACTGTTATGCTATTCTTTTAATTCCAATCATTTCTAACATTACTTCATTATTTTTTAACTTCAAAATATCTTAACCCTCTTTGAGTGGTAATAATTCCTCTTTTTTGTACTACTATATTTAAAATAGAGGTATATTGCTATGATAGGACCAATGGGGTGTTTCTTTCCTTTACGTCAATTCAAAAAGAGAGAAAAAGGAGGTATTCCTTAGGTATTGAAATTGTAAGGGAATATCCCTTATCATGTAAAAACTCATTATTAAGCTGGTTTTATATCTTAAAATGTATGGCAGAAAAGTCAAATGCAGGTAGAATTATTACCAGTTTATAGAATGGTGAAACACTCTTGCTTGGCAAGGGGAGATACTGTTTTACTTTTCATTTGATCCCAGTGACAGGCAAACAAACACTCACTGGTGGTTGCAAATCCCCTGACCCATGTAGTGGGTAGAGGAACTTCAAAGGATGCCATTGAATTGATCCAAAGGGAGTCACAAAGGTATAGGTATCCCTTGTTTTTTTTGAAAGTTTACTTTGTGCCACTTGCTTTTACAAAAGATCTACATTAGTACCTGTCCTTGAAAATCAAAGAAATCTGAAGAGGATTTTGCTTTTACGAAAAAAAAAAAGTGAAAGCTAAAAGAGTGTTCAGTGTTTTTCAGTAGCCTTAGAGAGGCAGAGGCAGCTCACACCCCGCAGCAGGGAGAGGGGCACCTCCGAGTTCCTTCCCAGAGACTGACACTCAGCACTTGAGAGTCAGGCTGCCATAGCTTTGAATTGTGTCTGTGAGTGTCTGTGCTTTGTCTTGACTTCCTTTGTACATTTATTAGCAAGATGTGTCCCACGGTTTCAGAAAACCCTAAGAGAGGTTATTTGGGGGGATTAGGTTTGGGAATCCTAAAACAATTTTCCATATAATAGCATTAATTGCTTCTTTATGCCATTTCAGTTTATAAAGGTTTTCATGGGAAAACTCTACTTTTGGATAGTGGGGCAAACCTGTAACATAGATATTGCAAAAAAATTGTCTGAAAACTGGGAAAGAAGGAAAGAATAACATGGCTTCTCCCTGACTCCCTGCTCTTTATTCTATCCTCAGTACATTTTTTTAGCCAATCCTATATGTTGATTTATGTATTAATCTAAATGGAGGAGGAGTTGAAAAATACTCAGGAAACCTGACCGGTGCTGAAAGATAACCTAAATAATTTAGATGCAAGAATTTTTCTTTTTTTTTTTCATAAGCAGGCTTTTATTCCTAATGTATCTGGGCAATGTTCTTTACTCTCAATTGAAGATACTGGCATTTTCTTTAATTTTGCCAACAAGTGAGAATGAATTAGCTTGCATTACATGGATCATATTCATGAGAGCCTTGGCAATATCCTGACATATTATGTCAGCTCAACTCATCACACATTGATTTCCAAGTTAAAATATATTATTTATATCATGATGGCTACATATATCTCTCCTCTACATGTTGCTTGCCATTTTCCCAAAGTAATCAAAACACGTACTCTATTTTTTTTCCTCATTTCAATCTACAATCTTAGGAAGAGTATAATTGTGTATTATTACCCTTATTTTTTACCTTAAAAAAAGTAAAAGGAAGAGAATTTAAATCTGGACACAGTGATTTAGTCACTTATTAATATAATCCATATGGTATTTTTTCCTGATTCAATATACTTTTTGAATAAATTTTATGCATTTATTATTTATGACTATTTATTAACTTTATATGTATGCATAAGTATATGTATTTCTTGTGCAGTGCTCACAATTACTTATATATAGAATTTCATTCCATTAATAAAAATTCGAAGTGAATAAAGCATGAGTCAGCAATGTAAATGATCTTCTGTCTTATTATTGGCTTAAAGCACAAACCTCTGACTAAAAAAGAAAATATATTTCCCTTAGATCCTATAAAATACTGCTCCTCATGAGAGTCTGTCCTTCCACTATGGAGATATTAAGTAACGAATCATAATGAAATAATACTCATTTAAACTTATCACACTGGAAAAATCATATGTTTAAAATTATTCCCTAAGCATTTCTTCTAAAAAAGAGAATGTGAGACAATAAGAATATTCACTTACATATTTTTTTAGTAAACACTCACTGAATATCAATATATGTCCGTCACTAAGCCAGAAATTCCACATAAAATACATTAGATGAATAATGGTTCCTGTTTTTAAAGAGGTGAAAATCTGGTGATAAAAGCTGGCAAAACTGCCCCATAAAGACAACAAGAATATACTGTTTGCGCGCGCGCGCACACACACACACACACGCACACTCACAGAAGAAATTGTGATGAAATAAAGAAGCCTACTTAGATAACCCTGCAGGGATGCAGTTCGGAAAGACTTTGTAGAAGAGGATGTACTTAGGTTGAGTTTTAAAAGTTGAAAAGGCAGCCGCCTAGAAAACATCTAGAAATATAGTTCAAGCTGGAAGAGTAAGATGTTGGGGCCTAAAAGCAGGAAACAGGAGGAAGTGCTCAGGATGGCTGAAGGACAATAGAGTGGGCAGTATGAAGAATGAAATTAGCAAGGGTCTCAGCAGAGAGCATCTTGTGGACAACTTCCTGAAAAGAGATGTTGATTATTATTATACTATAGCTTTACGTTTGGGGTAGCTCTTATACATGAGACTGGAAAAGTTGTCTACTCTCTAGGATATTTAGTTTATGTAAAAAGGCCTGGTGAGTAATCAGTTCTCAGATCACAGTCTGTACCCAAAGAATTTTAACTCATGCATTTAGGACTTAAGAATTTAGACAGTAGCTGAGAGGTTTCTTCTTCAGTTCAAGATTTTCCAGGTAGGACTTTTCCCTGCAGGTGGTATCTATTCAGAGTACTCCTAATATAATTCTCTTGGATCTTTGAGATTTTCCTAAATTTAGATTGAATATTCCATGACAGCTAATGCATTTTGCACAGTCCTGACCAAATGTCTAAGGCATTACTAAGTATTACAAGCCTATTCAGAAAGCTGTGTGATATGTGTGAAACCTGAATGCAACTGTTGGATGAGGAAGGCACTGTATCCTCCCTGTGAAAAAATGAACTCTATTTCATTTCATGTAATTGTATTTGAGTCACTACTGTGTGTTAATATGGTGAAGGGCTCTGTAGAAGACAGCATGGGAAAAGGCACGAGTAGTACCCTCAAGGCTCATGACCCCAAGTCAGTTTGGATGGTGGACTCATATGTTTGACCCCCATGGCCAGTAATATTACTGCTGGAAAGTAGTGGAACAAGGGATCTTTTCACCCTTTCTTTTCTCCCTTCTATGAAAATAATAATATTTATGAAGCAGAGTTTTCCCCCACGTTATAGTGAATCAGAGCAATGACTTATGGATGCAGTCTCTACCTTTAGCTGCATTCTTTTCCAACTGTAAGCCTTCAGACAATTTTAAAGTTTTCCAGCAATAGCCTGTGGACTTGTAAAAATGAGAAAAAGAAGAGACTTCTGTAAATGACAGAAACAGGCCTATCAATTAATCACTGCTATATAATAAACTGTCCAGCACTTGGTTTAAAATGGTAATCCCTCCCCTTTCTTTCTCTTGGCTTAAAGTTTTGTGGTTAGCTGATTTCCACTGGGCGCACAGATGCTTCTTCTGTTAGCTGGGTAATTTAGGGTAGATTTACTTGGCTGTATGGCAGTTGGTATGTTTTCGGCCAAGGTGACTGAAACGACTGTCTCTCACCCTAACAGGCTACCCTAGTCATAAAGTTCAGAGATGGTGAGGAAACCTCTGAGGTCCAGGTCAGAACAACATTACTTCCTTTGCGTTCTATTGGTCAAAGCCCCATGGTTAGTTCAGTTTTAAAAAGTGGGAAGATAGTTACTATAAAGTCCTATTGTCAAGGCCCTAGATACAGGAATAGGTTAGAGAACTGTGTCCATTTTTTGCAAGCTATCACATCAGAGGATTGAGAACATTTTTTACTTTTTTAAAGATTTTATTTATTTATTTGACAGAGAGATAGAGAGAGAGCACAAGTAGGCAAACTGGCAGGCAGATGGAGAGGGAGAAGCAGGCTGTCTGCTGAGCAGGGAGCCCAATGAGGGGCTTGATCCCAGGATTCCTGAGATCATGACCTGGAAGGCAGCCGCCTAACCGACTGAGCCACCCAGGCACCCTGGGAACATTTCTTAAATAGCACTACAGATTTCCCTATTTTTTTTATCATATACGTTTCATGGTACCTGAAATAGCTTGAAGCAGGGGCACTGACTGCCTGAGGGTAGATGAGCTAAGCGCATACTTGAAATATAGTTTCAGGGCAACTAAAGTGATCAAGGAAAATCCAAAATACTAACTTCACAGACTTAGAGAGTTTTTACCAAAATCCAAAAGTAGTCATTTGAAATCTAACTATTCCTTAGTCTCCTCTCTATTATTCAGACTTAAGACCTTGTGCTATAATATCAGACATCCTATGGCTAATCTATAAGTTTATAAATATAAGTTTCCCTCTCTAATGTCCTCCACTGAAATTCCAACAATATGGTCAGCTGCCTTCTTAACGATTCCTTGCCATATCTTTTCTATATATTTCTGTTTGTTTTGACCAGTGGGAGACACCATGGCATGACTCTGAGAATGCAGCATTAATGTTGCCTGTGTCATCGGGATACTGACTAGAGCCTAAAAACGAGAGCCTGCGTTTATCACCAGATTCTTCCTTCCATGTGTGAGACTGCACAGGCTGGTAACACTGAGCCTTTTGCTAAGAGTCACTCATTTCAATCCTTCAGTCCTGCAAGTTGATTGAAAGGCTGTAACTGTACCCTCAGTCTGCACGAAGCCCTGCTGGTGGCCACAGTTCGGGGATGGGAGCGCAAGTCAGGGATGACGATTGTGAGCAGGTGCTGAAGTCAGTTGTGGTGGGAATAAGACAAGGCTTCCACTGCCCTATGGACCCTCCAGAGGTGGGAAGAGCAAGATTTATTGCAAGATCCACAGCCTTCAAAACAAGCCAGCAAGCTCCGTGTGTTCTTTTCCTGATTTAAAGTATTGTGTATATAACTTGGCCTAAGTAAACTGACTCAGCTGACCCATATTTACATTGAACCGCAGCTGTCCTAAATACAAGCGGGATGGGCCTGCTGGCCAGTCTTGGCACACAGGACAATGTTTGTGTTTTTCTTTCCCTGGTGCCCCAGACGTCCGCTTTGGTTCTGATCGGGATCAGCGTTCACAGCTGTTCCTGCTTGTCTAGCGGCTGTGACTCCCCATCTTGTGCCTCTCTCTGATCACAGTGCTTTATTTCACCCATTCGTTCATTCACCAGACAGGACTGGAAATCTACTATGCACTGAGATTTTCCTTTAATTTCCAAGATACGAATATTTTCTTAATTTTCTATGGCAAATAGACATAAAACCTAAATAAATGTGTTCTTCTCTCAATTCTCACGCTTTTCATTTGAGACAGCAGAATTCCATGAAAGAAGTCCTAGAAGAGAATGCATGATGATTCTTATAACCGGCATGCTGAACATATTGACCCAGGATCTGTGAACAAAAATGCAGCTTCAATTCCACTTCGCTCTGACTGCAACCTTCTCCACCCATGATGAAAACTCAGACAGCTCACAGGGCTTTTGTTCCCACTCACCCTAGATAACACATTTTACAATCTCTGTAAGTCAAAAACAGTCTCACATCAGTATGTAGAATATCCACTGAAAAAGTCTGAACTCGGCCTATCACCAAGTCTTCTCGTCTTCCCCTCCCAGATCTGCTTCAGGCTGGAAGCCCAGGGTTGTCGCTCTGCCCTCCGCTTGTCCTGATCAAGATCTTCTCTCACTCGCTAGTTGCAGTCAATGAAGAGACTTAGATGATGCCATCACGGGTTGACTGTCCTCTCTGGTCTTGAGGGATGATAAAAGTCAATTCTTGGGCTCTGAAGAGTGTCTCTCTGGGATTTGATATCCTGAGGACTCCTTCATCCTGGGGAAGGAGCCTCTACCTGGGGACAGATTGCTGCTGCAACCTCGGCTGCTGGGCATTTCACAGCGATCGTTTTCTTTTGGCTGGGTTTTTCTTGACCCTTGAGGTGGCACTGTGGGACAGGACCCCAAAGTCTCATAATCACAAGTTGGCTCTACCAACTTTTTTTTTTTCCAGAGGAGAGAGAGAGAGAGAGAGAGAGAGAGAGAGAGAGGAAGAAAGAGAGGAAGAGAGAGAGCAAGGGAGGAGCAAGGCAGAGGGAGAGGGAGAATCTCAAGTAGACTCCATGTTGAGCACGGAACCCCACACACGGCTCAATCTCCTGACCCAAAATCAAGAATCAGAGGCTTAACTGACTGAGCCCACCCAGGTGGCCCAGCTCTTTGACTTTCAGTGGTCCACCCTGGCCCATAAGAAATGGTGGCAAACTCTACACATACTCTGAGAGTTCAAGCAATCCAAGGCAATGTTGTTCTGACTCTACCACCAAATACAGAGGCAGCACATCAAGTTATTCTCTCAAAGACCTCCTCATTAATCTCAGGCTTAGAAATTAGCATGCCCCAAAATTTCCTCCAAAGTGTAAGCTTTCTTCAAAGAAATGTTTTCCTTATCAATCTCTTCCTTTTTGCGCTGCCTCTGGTATCTTTCTATGTCCTTGTTCTGGCAGAGGGGTGAGAGTGTCCTTTTTTCTGTACCATTTCCTTTAAAAATCAGCATATGGGGACAGAGATGACTTCCTACACTCCCTGCTATCTGATACCTTTCCTTATGGTACCTCCGTTGAAACCTGAGGCAGGCACAGTCCCATACTAACTTCCTATTACACTCACTATATAAACTCTGCAACAACAATTTAATTTTTCTGGATCTGTATTTCCTCTGTCATAAAATGAGAGGGTTGAAGCTCAATCTCTAGGGTCTTTTTCAGCTCTCAAACTTGGTGGTTTTGTAGTTAAGTTTCTGTAGACTGTGCAACACAATGGAAAACACATGGAGATAGTTGTCAAGAAATATAATCCCAGCTGTAATCCTATTAACAAGTTGAATGACTTTAAGCAGGTCTCTTAATTTTTCTGGGACTCCCTTTTCTAGTATATAAAGGTGGAGTTTAAATTGAAGGACATCTAAGTGTCTCTCTCAGAGCTTATTTTGTTTATACCTTATTGTTTCTGAAGGTTTCCTGAATTACATATCTTAATTTTGCCACACACACAAAATAAGATTTTAAATGGGAAAATATTGCAATTAAGCACAAAACTTAGCTGAGAGACATACTGGTAAGCAAAAGCATAATAAAAAATGCAGGATTTAAGGTCATTATTATTTTAGAAGGCTACAGGAGCTCTTTGCTTCTTCTCCAGGTATATAAACAAAAATATATCACCAAATATTTCCAAACTTCATTAACAATGATAAGAAGAAGAATGTTTACTTAATAAAGTTTATTAGAGGATCATATGACATAAATTTGAAAGTGATTTTTAAAGGAAATTATGAAAAAATGCTGGTTGTTATGTTTAAATACACTCACCAATGTAAAAATAAAACATCTATTCTTCTTGTTGTTCAGAATGGTGATGAGAGACAAACTTAGAGATCATTGCCAGCACCTGCCAGCCTATAATATACCCGGAAGCAGGAGAGATGTGAAAACTGCATCAGAGAGTGAAATAATCCTGGATGAGGTGAAGGATACATTCCAAGACCTTTGTGAATCTTCTAAATAGAAATATTTGTCCAGGCTCTTGGTTTTTTCTCAAATCACATTTCAGTCAAGCCACGTGTTTCCTGAGATTATCCTCATGTGTATGGTTTGAGAATTTACTAGAAAATTCCCATTATATTTTATCTTGTTTTCAGGACAGTGGGGTATGCTTGTTCATATCATTGGAACAAGTCTTCACTAAAACAGACATTTCTCTCTGTAACGTACCTAAAACTCTTGCTATCTGGATGAGAATCACAATCCTTTTAGACTCCTTGATATTTGTTTCACTTTCAACCTCAATGTTAATGCTTTCTTTTAGGCGTAATATGAAAGGGAAAAAGTTCTATTTTCTTGCTAGTTTTTCTTTTCTGTCTTTTTTTTTAAAGATTTTTTATTTGTTTATTTGAAACAGTGAGAGATCACAAGTAGGCAGAGAGGCAGGCAGAGAGAAAGGAGGAAGCAGGTTACCTGCTGAGCAAAGAGCCCGATGCGGGCCTCAATCTCATGACCTGAGACCATGACCTGAGCTGAACGCAGAGGCTTTAACCCACTTAGCCACCTAGGCACCCTCTTGCTAGTTTTTCTTTAAGAATCTCTCAAAAGAATCATTATGGAAGATTATTTACTACCTAGGTGGGACACTCTCATTTTTTGGCATGTAACTCAAATTCATGCCTTTGCAAAATGACAAATATCTTCAATACATCTTAAAATCTTTGAAACCCTGGCCATTGAATTCTCAAATGCCAAGGTCTATTATCATACCCAACAGCCTTACCCTTACTGCTTTTTTCTACTAATTCAATTTCCCTTTTCCTGATCAATTCAATTTCCCTTTTCCTGATCAGACTATTTCACACCTCTCTCTCAAAACTCCAACCACCCTGCTTACTCCCTTTAGTGATAATCTCACTTTTTAATTAACTGAGAAAATGGAAATGAATAGACAAGAATTCCTCCATGCTCCCAACACCAATTACTCACCTACGGGTGACTTCTTTCCTGAAATCATCCCCTCCTGCCTGCATCATCATCTCCTGTGCTCTATTGGGTCATGACTATTAGCAGACAGACAGGCTGAATTAGCTCACATCTAAGAAATCCCTCTTTTAGCCATATATACATTTTCCTTTACTGCATCTTTTGTCTGTTCCTCTTTTTTTTCTAAACCTGCCGGCTATGTTTAGTATATTTTCTCCTCCCCCGCACCCTCTTGAACCCATCCCAAATCCCTACCATGCTAGCAGTCTGCCTTGGTTAACAACGGGCGCAATATTGCATTATCAGATAAATGCTTTTACATCCTCACATTTCTCAGATTATTCATTGTTAGTCAAATAGTATTTTCACAGTTGACTGTTAAGTTGCATCTTCAAAATGTCATGTCTTTTGACTGCTGGGAAACCACCCTCTCCTGGCTTATTTCTTGGCACATTGACTATTCCCTTGGCCTTGTTTGCCGACTTCTTCTGCAACCTAAATATTATAGTGCTCAAGAGCTTGGTCTTATGTTCTTTCTCTTTTCAATTTACACATACCTCACCCACCACCTTGACTTTAAATAAAATGCAAATGTAGATGTAAATTTATCTTAGGTCCCTTTCTCTGCACTGAGGTCCAGACTTAAAAATCTAACAGCTTCTTAATTATTATAATTAAAAACTAAATAGACACCACGAATTTAACATAGCAAAACCAAGGTCTCTTTTTTTTTTCCAACCCAAAAGCCACTCCTTTCTTGTCTTCCCATCTCAGTAAATCACACCCTTACCTATGCAGTTACTTAGAATAAAATCCAAAGAGTCATCTATGACTCTCCTCTTTCCTTCACAACCCACATCCTATTCACCAGCAAGCAGACTGTCTTCATTCTGAAAATATAATTGCTCATTTCTCCCCATCTGGACTATGCCACTTTAGTCTAGGCTCCTCCTTCTCTTACTTAGATTTCAACAATAACTTCCTAACCAATATCCTTGTTTCTACCCTCATCCACATTCAACTCATTTTCCATTTAGCATGTGTCTGATGGCCTAACTCTCCTAATGGCTTGACATCACTTTTAAAATAAAATCCATGCAAAATAAACAAAATCAAACTTTCCCACATGAAAAAGAATGTATTTTTGTTAAAGATCAGAGATTATAAATAAATATACCTGTATGTTTGTTTGGGCAAGCATACATACACATGCACATAGCAAGTGAATGAATAATTGAAATAAGTGAGTCATTGAAACAGGTAAATAATTAGTTAGTTTTTTTAATGATAAGTTTACACTTTTAATTAAAGCCATCTGAGAAATAAAAAAAAGAATGAAAAAAATGTATAAAATGTTAGGATAACATGACATCACTAAGAGGTTATGCGCTTAGAACTAATTTCTTCAGATTATGCACCCAGATTTGTAGAAAGGGCCATTCCTTAACCCACCTACACCCACCAAAAGGACTTAGATAGGAAAATATGTATATATATTAGAAGTAATGACCTGTACTCAATGAATTTTCTTATGTCAATAATCAGTCCCTTTTTGCTAGGCTCCAAATCAACACTCTTTATATTATCCAACAGGTAAATGAAAGGGACCCAAGGAGTGATACTTTGCATTATAAAGCTTTCAAAGGAAACTAAAATCCTTGTTTAGTTACTTATCCTGTGCATGACCCCTATAAATTGATGTCAAATTTATCAAAGCAATCAAGCTTTCAAGAAATCATAAAGAGTGTGAAAATCATTACTCACAGTCTGTCTTTTTTTCTTCATAGACATTTCTTCATAGACAGCTCCTGGTGAGTTTGAGCCCCTTGTAATCTTCTTGAGTGTATAAATAATGTCACATTATTCAGGGTTAGAAAATCCTACTTTCTCAGGCATTTCAATTTGAAAACAAGATAGTGTTCCAGTGTTTGTTTAGTGACCATCAAGTGCCCTCAGTGCGGGAAAAGTATTTCTGCACTACATCTTGTACTGGGCTTTGGGCCAAAAACCTCCACATTAGATGTTACCACTGGCCTCTATAAGGGGGAAACGATTTTACTCTACACTTTAATTAGCAAGAAAATGGTCATAAAACTGCTTAGTCTTTCCCTCTTATGCTGGATAAAGAAAAAAAAAGAACACCACATCTCTATATGGATAAAACTCTCTAACTAAAATTTTGCCATTGACTACTGAAGTAATAAGAAAAATATCCCTCCTGGCGAGCCTTCTCCATCTCAGATTCCTTACCCTCACGGGGAATGAGGCCAACCCACCATGAAGCAAACCCACTCTCACTCTCCTGCAACAACAATTGCTGGTACAGAGCCATGGAGGGAGCACTGTGGGAAAGCAATCAAGACAGCAGAGTGAGTTAATTTTCTGCTGTCAGAATAAAGCTTCATAACTCACAGATGTGAGGAATTGACAAGAAAACCTACAGTCAGATCAGTTTCTACTCATCCAAGAGTTCCTTATCCCAGGAAATGATATAAACTTCAAACCCAATCACAATCTGGTTCATTTCCTGTTGCTCAAAGAACTGTCTGCTTGCAACATATTCATTTTAATGGTTTTAACATAAACATTCTCCTCACCATCATAAACTCACTTATTCTGATTTGAAAGATAAACTCTGTAACAATGGTGTAATAATTTGAAAGGATATTTTTATAATATAGGAGGAAACTGTGTGTATATGTCACATCGTCCTATGGGAGCGGTGTGTGTGTGTTTGGATGAGAAAGAGAGAGAGAGAGAAAATGAGGTTGGAGTGGGGAAGCTGGAAGGAAAAAGAAGACAAGTGAAACTTCCTACAAAATGAAGAGTTTGGTAGGCTAGAAAGATTTCCCAGATTTCTAAGTGAAATCAGACATAACTAAATTTCAAATGAACACCTCAATAGGCAACTCTGAGCCTGATATGTCACCTCCATACCATCCTTAGGATGGTCCCTAGTACTCATATCAATAACCAAGATTTTCAGAGTCCCTAGTACTCATATCAATAACCAAGATTTTCAGAATAGAACAGAAGCAACCATCAGGCTAAGAAATCCTTTCCTAGTCAGTACATTCACTGGCTGACATAACCCATTGCCTAGGAAGACCATGCATTTTGGCTTGTTTTACTTGATGATCAGCCAGTGACTAATTTTAGTTTACTGTCTCCTCCTTGTGACTAAGAAAAAGTATTACCAAAATTAATGACAGAATAGCTGTATGAGATATGTGACCCTGAGCTGCAATAAAAGTCATGTACTGAAATGCGCACTATTATGACAGCCCAAAAAGGACTAGTGAATATAACTTTCAAAGCAGGGGCCCTACTACTTTAATTATACATGACAGTATAGACAGCTAATGGTCTGAGAACACGGATTATCGCCATTTAATACTTTTTATGGATCTTAGTAAATTTCCCATTTGGAGTTAAATGTAAAGAGAATAGATTATAGTCCTTGCTTCTATTTATGATGAAGTAATTATATAGATAAAGATGTAAATATATTTTAGCGTAGCTTCTTTGTAGCTTAGGTAACTCCATCTGCAACATGGTACGTAAGCTCCACTTTGTCTAAATTCCTTATTCTGAGGTGGTTGAAATAATAAGCAATGCACATCTATGTTTGCTGCTTTCTGGTCTAAAATGCAAATATAATTACTGACAAGATACTTTGACAGGGATATAAAATGGCAAGTAGTCAGTGAGCAGGTGGCAAAGCTGGTCGCCGAGTTACCGCAGCTGCTTGTACATATTCCATGAATCTTCCAGATGAACAGAAACAATCGGGTCAATTCACTAGGATACTCTCGTATTCAACTGCTAGGTTTCATACAGTGCCGGTTTCAGAAGTTGTGAAAAATACACTGGCAAATATTAGTCTGATAAGGACAAATCATCCCTTTACTTAGATTACTTTTCTGTACAGCATTCAGCTACAATATAAGCCCACTCTAAATTTGGATTGATCGTACCCTTGAGAAAAAATATTTTAACAAATTAAGTTTATTTTGGGTTAATTCTATCCCAGTCCTTCCTTTCAACCGAAATGCACCCCAGACAAATCCTTTAAGGTTAGAGCAGCTGTAGTAAGATTCAATATGGGAAGAAGAAAAGAAAACAAAAAACTTTTTCCCAGAATCATGCTGACATGACGTCAGTTTTATAGAAACACAGACACATTGGTATGTAAGCTCCAGCTTGGCTAAGTTGAGTGAACCCAAAGATGGATGAACCCTGTCCCCAGCCACACCTTAAAAGTTGTCACTAAACAAAAAACAGATGTGTTGATTTTAGCTCTATTCAAAACATTTATAAATTCTTTATGAAGTTTTGTTTCAGGATCCTAAAGAAAACAATAATGTTTTAGTTAAATCCTAGATATTTTATGATATACTTAGAGTCAACAAGGCCATAGATAAGAAGTACAGATGAATTATAAAAAGAGAAATGTGAGTATATGTGAGAATTGAATGTAAAAGGAAGTTACAGGTCTTAAAATCAGGTCAGTCTTAATGTTTTTTAAGTCATAAAACTTTTCCAGTTACAGGCCTTTCCCTCATCTTTTGCTCACCACTGCTAAAAAGTGTGGGAAAACAGCTGCTTTGTGTGGTTTTAAAAGCAAGAGAATTACTGGTATCTCACAAACTCTGAAGAGACATGTAGTAATGTGTAGACAGGATCTGGGTTGATTAATTCTCTGTTAGATGGTTTCAGTCTCCTTTAAAAACAAGCTTGAAAAGAAAATTGAGGCCATATAATATGTTTCATCAGGCTCTTGTATACACATTAACACATCCCACATATGAAGGATAACCACTGCATTAAGGAACACAACATTCGCTGTTCTGTATTTAGATGCAACACAGCCTGTCCCTTCAAAAGAAGTTCACAGTTACCCAAAACAATGGGATTGTAAAGTAAACCATATTCATTAATTGCCTTAAAAAATCTGTTCTTTCATTTAAATTTTAGAAACAGTGTGATATAAAAAAAAAAAAGTCAACACTTGAGAGCACTTTAAAAAGAGCACCAAAAATCACACCTCCATAGATTTCTCAAATCTAGTTATTTGGTAACACAATGGAGTGACATTTATACACATTCAGTCTTCATCCTGTGTCCGTACTCTGAGGGGTGGATGTTGGTGGAGGAGGGTGTGGAAAAACACTCTTATTTGCTACCCTTTTCTCCAGGACATGAGGCTACAGATTTAATGCAAAGAATCCCACCCTGGTGATTTAATGGCCTTGAAAGAATTTTTCAAGGATAATTGTAAATGTGTGTGTGTATGTGATTTTTGTATTGTGTCCTTACTTTAGAATCTAATTTTCTCATTAGATGTGAGTCTAGTCTATTATTCACTTACCTTAAAGTATTCTGATAAAATTCTTGCTTCTTTAATTTACCAACTCAACTGACAAAAATTATTTTTGACAAATTGCTTAATGTTAAGATTGGGAAAATAACAAGTCTTTAAACAAAGTCTTACATTAAGGAACCCCCTCACATTTTAGGTTGTAACAGAATGTTGTAACTATTGTTACGCTTTTGTCGGATTCTTGCACGCCAGTGTTCCCTCTGGTTTTCAGAACTCGCCTCATATTTTTTTAAAGGTATTTATTATTTATTTATTTATTTAAAGAGAGAGAGGAAGAGAGCCTTTGCACATGAGCAGGAGGAGGGGCAGAAGGAGAGGAAAACACTTCCTGTTGAGCAAGGAGTCTGACAGGGGTTCTATCTCAGGATCCTGAGATCATGACCTCAACGGAAACCAAAACCTTTAACTGACTAAGCCACCCAGGTCCCCCATTACAGCACATTTAAAGAAAAACCAACTAGACTGTCCATTTCAGGGGATACAAGGAGCCCAGTTTCTCTCCTACTACACAGGACAGGTTGAGGTGAGAGCAGTTCCTTATTATCTTCAGTTCTTCCTCTGCTAAATTCTCTTATTTGTCCTCCTCAGGGCCTATTTATTCTCCAGTCAAGGGAATGCTGGTGAAATATTCCATTCCCTTCATTTCCCAATGTCCACCAATTCAAAGCCATGCAAAGAGGAATCTTATACAAGGTTTAGGACAAAACATAATCACGTCACTAGTGAAAGACAGAAAATATCTTGAAATTTAATATTAGGAATCCTTTATTTAAACTCCCAATTACTCTCTCCTCCAAAGAATACTTATACTTATTGTTTCTACTTGTCTTCTAGAACTTCATCTTCCTTTCCCATGCTCCCCATCTGCTCCTCCAACTTGAAAAGTCCCAATTTCTTATAAAAGATATTTTTGTTTCTTTATGTGTACCCAGCCATTTTCTGGGATCCAATAAGCCAGAGAAATGAGGGGAGAGAGAGAACAATACTTACATAATCAAATTAGTCTGTTTCAAGATTGTTGACTAAACATAGAGAAGTCTCTTCTAAATCAAATGTCCAAAGGGGCTACATAGGAGGCAAACAGGGACACAGATGAGTGACCCCAGGGAACTGAAGCTTCTACACCCCACCCAGAGGAGTCAGTGGTCTGGATCATCAGCCCCAGCTACCCATTGCCCTCCAAAGTTGAGCTTCCTTTGCTAGTGTTTACCACTTTTCAGGAATAGGTCAAAATTTCAGATTATTCTGTGAAATCTCCTACTTCTTAAATATTGGTTAATTTTTAAGGTTAAAATTAGTTAATTTTTTAAAGTGTTTTAAAACACTGTACAGAGCAAATATAATATGTTTACAGTTTCTATCTAGCCTGTGGGATACAGTTTCAGGACGTAAAGCTGTTTGCTGTTATCGTAAACTATGTACACATGTTAGCTGAAACTTCCTAATGAACAGAGACACTCTAATTATCACTGTAATTGCACATGACAGTATAGATAGCTAACAAGTTTCAAGACCTCTCTTATAAATACAAAATTTTACCCTCCTAGTTATACTATTTATAAACCTCTATTTCTCATCTTCTGAAAGAATGAAAGATCGATTTAAAGTAGAATTTTGAGGGAGAAATACATTTTATTTGTTTTCCCCTAAATCCTCTATTCTTCTGTGTTTATTTTCATAAATACCTAAATTAAATAAATCAAATCCATGTCCCCCATGCTAAGGGACATTTCAGAATTCCAAGGTTTTTCATGTTTCCCCTGGAGAATTAGTCATTGTCCTCTTCACCTCTTACTATGAATTACAACAGCTGATACTGGCCATCCTCCTTTTGGTCTCTATGCCCTTCTCCTTCATTCTCTAAGTAAACAATAAGACAAGGCCATTGCAGGATGCCTAGGTGGCTCTATTACCAAGCATCTGCCTTTAGCTCAGGTCATGATCCCACAAGCACCCATATCGAGCTCCCCGCTCAGTAGGGAGCCTACTTCTCCCTCTCCATCTTCCCCGTGGTTGTGTTCCCTCTCTCCCTATCTCCTTCTGTCATAAATAAATAAAATCTTAAAAGAAAAAAAAAAAGGCAAGGCCACTGCACGTATGCTTAGGATTAAATGAGAGAGAACTCCATATATTCAAAATAGGAAAGGATCAAAAAAAAAATTGAACATTCTTTTCCTTGGGTTCTTCTTAGACTCTGGCCTTTATCATGAATTGGAAAGAAATTACTTGGGCTTATTTTGTTTCTCTCTAGTTCACCACTTCTGACATTAGCATTTAAAACATTCATATCTTTTTTACATGTGATAATCTTGTCTGTGACAAAACCCATAGTAAATAGAATCCACAATAATTTAAGGAAGATGTTTTGCATGAGAAAACTTTAATAGTTTTGTTTCACTTGGCAAACATAGTTTCCATAAAAATTCCTATCAAGAACAAACTAATACAATGTCTTAAACAATTGGATCTTTTGGGGGTTTCAAGTCAAAAGAATCAGACTTTAAACTCTCAGCAACATGCACCTGTAGATTAAGGAAAAATGTTGACACCATTGTTTATTATTTCTGAATAATTAAATGTTTATTATTTCTAAATAATTGTGGTTTTAAGTGAACAAGAAAAGTTGTTTCTTTGGATTATTAACAGAATCATAATGCTTTATTTAGGAATGTTTTGTAAGTAAAAGAAATGAAGGTCTCTTGCGTAGAAACAGAAATGAGAACGATAGAAATTTAAATATTAAATTATCCCGGTAGATGGATATTAATAAATTTGGCATTGGAAATCACTGTGGCATCTCAAATTCATCTTAGATGTCAACAGATCATGAATATTGCATCACCAATGACTTTCCTGGAATGTTTTCAAGATTGATCATACGCATTTCTGTCCTTAGCACATCACAGATGGAAATAATATATAATGCAATTCCCTTTTCCAGATTTAAGAGGCAACTGGTCCTTGGGGTTTCTGAAGCTTTCTCACATGGAGGAGAGTCTTCTTACAACTCAGAGCTGTGACTCCTCCAAAAAGGGTTTTGGTTTTGACTTCTATGGGGGTAAAAGAGGCCTATGCAGAAGGGTGTTCAAGAAAAAGAGGAAGAAAACAATTTTTTTTTCCAGCTGCTAAATTCTCATATACTTCAAAAACCCCATCAAAGAAAACAATGTTTTTCCAAATTTCTGTCCATACGTGTAGTTTTATATTTGTGATGATTACCTTTCTTATCATTTGCTCTACTGTAACTTTGTAAGTGAACACAGGATAAGAAATGAATGATCCCAACAATTTACTTTCCTATACACTTCAGAAAGACAACATTTTTTCCCCATATAAAATTTAATCATTTGACTTTGGAATTAAACACAAAGTCCCAGAACTTTACAATATGATATAGGAAGACAGAGCAGGTCCACCCACCCAAAATATTCTCCTTTTACCTGCATTGTAACTTTCATGAGTGTGCTTCCCAGAAGTTCACTGTATTTGCATAATAAGCACTTATTTCCAATGGATGAGTCTAATACTTACTGTGCAGGATACACACATATACCAAGTTTGAGACTTACTTGGACATTGCTTTCAACATTTACATATATAAGAGTTAGTAGAAAAACAGCCAAAATGGTTTAATCAATCAAGAGCATTGCAAAAGTAAGACTTTTAAAAATAATGTAATAATCTGCTTTAATTGAAGTATCAATATCAGAAAAAAATTCTCTTTGTGTTCTTTGTTGAGAAGACCACACTGGAAAATTGGATTAAACTTTGAGAAACATGAATATATGTCTTGTAGACTTAATGATCTTCAAAAAACTATTTTCAATTTTATGTTCATCATAAACAAGTTTCTTGCTAAATACATCTTTCTGTAAATCTTAACCATTGTTTATCATCTATTCTAGACATTTCTAACATGGAGTGCCCAAAGGGCTAGATATTCTGGAAGATATTAAGGTCTATCACATGAACTTACCATTTGTGTACCTTGAAAATGGCCAAACATCAACAATTTCGTATTGTTCAACCCAGAGTAATAAATGACAGTGGTTAGTAAATTCAATAAAACAAATTATTAGTATTTATTATTTTTGAGTTTTAAAGATTGGCATATCATAGGCTGACAAAAATTCTGATTATTTTATGGTGATCAGGAGCTATAAGTGTTATACACTTCCACTTATTAAAATGAAGAATAATCATTTACTAAATACAGCTTGATAAATACAAAAAAACTTACTTAGCAGCCTTAAAATGTGTCCTAACAGTAGTTCAAACAACTCAGATATCCAAATATAGAACTTTATCTTGCTCTTACTAAATCCATCATAATTCTCAAGTGCTCACATCTTTCAACAGGAGGCAACAATCTAGATAAGAAATATGTTGCCCTCCTGTACGTAGGAAAGTCTCTTTTGGGATAGCCAATTAAATCCAGAGTTCTCTCCCTTTTCAGTTTCCTTTTCTGGGGAGTAATCTAGGCTTCAGAGTCTTACTAGCATGACTTTGAGGAAGGAGTCTAGATTCTTTCTGTAGGGGACAAAAGTTTCCCTCGACCCTCTTAGAGTCTCTGACTAGGGCTGAAAATTAAACTAAGACAGATTAACAGGAGAAACAACTTCTACTGAATTTTTACACATACATGAGGCCTTCACAAGAGAATGAAGACCCGAAGAACTGATCAGGATTTTTTATACCTTTTAGACAAAGACATAATAAATTTATGAGGAACTGGCTAAACAAAAGAGTTTGGGTCAAGGGTAGTAAATGGTGAAGAAATAGCTAGGAAGATAAAGCTTGGTTTTTTTATGGTTTGTTTGTACAGAAATATTTGTTCTTCCTGATGCAGAAAGGGTGCCTTTCACACGGGATTTTTTTATGATTTGTTTCAGAGAAGAGTGTGGGGGGCAAGGTCAGAATGACAGCTTCTGCTGGTTTTTAAAATTCCTCTAGCTTATGCTACTTACTATGCCAAGCCATATTTTCAATAGTGTCCTGCCCCATTATGATTTTCAGGTGATCATTAGTGAGTGATTGCTCCACTCTTCCTAGCCGGGGAAAAGCAGTATGACAGGCAGAGAATACCCAGCAGTCTTATCTGATTGTCCCATCATTCTCCTCAGCTCCCACATCCTTCCTTTGGAAGCCAGCAAGGCCTTCTGTCCCATAGACTCTGTTAAGGAGTCCTTCATCCCTTACCATGACACTTTTTTGGCAAGCATTTCATCTTCACCTCTTCCTTTTCATTCCCTATTTGGCTCTGCTATAAATATTTCCAAATCTCATCTATATCCAGTGAAAAATTTAAATGGTGAATAGAAACAGGGGATAGATCTCTGAACATTTTCTAGGAAGACATGCACTGCTAACTTTTTTTCCTACATTGCAATGATTCTACATTAACATAGAATACTCCACAATAATAAATTTTGTCAGAGTGCCAGACAGAATTTGAGGCAAGTATCACATCCTTCCATAGATTCTCACATCTAGAAGTTTCTATCTTCCCCACTGGGAGGGTAATGATAGTAGAGATTGACAGGGAAGGGAGCTCCATGCTAATGGTTAAATTATGCTTTCCTTTTTCAATCTTCTCTAAACCTCTCCCCTGGGCCCAGAAATCGCTGTTATCTTTCTTTTTAATATCAAAGTATAACTAAATATATGTATAATACAAATATTTTTCATTCATTTCTCTTTGTTTGTTTACGATATAAATATATGATCTGAGGTTTCCAAATTTTGCATTTTTTAAAAGACTTTATTTATTTATTTTAAAGAGAGAAGAAGCAGCCAGAGAGGCAGAGGGAAGTGGAGAAAGACTCCCTGCCGAGCAGGGAGCCTGATGTGGAGCTCAATCCCAGGACCTTTAGATCATGACCCGAGCCAAAGACAAAAGCTTAACCAGCTGAATAACCCAGGCACCCTCCAAATTTTGCTTTCTTAAAAATTATAGAAGTCAATATGGAAGCTTTCCTCTCTCCATTTGCAGACTATTTAAATCAAAAGTTGTATACAGGGGGCCTGGGTGTCTCAGTCGGTTAAGTGCCTGCCTTAGGTTCAGATCATGATCTCAGGGTCCTGGGATCAAACCCCACATCAGGCTCCCTGTTCAGTGGATAGTCTGCTTTTTGTTCTCCCTATGGCCCTCTGCCTGCTTGTGTTCTCTCTCTTTCTCTCTCTCTTAAATAAGTAAAATCTTTTAAAAAGCCATATAGGATTTGTATAACTGCAGTTTTAAAAGAGATACCATACTCTCTTCTAGTGAATACCATGGAGGGAATACCAGAATAGTTGTAAGGTAATGTTATTAAAAACAAAATTATCTTCATAATACTTTTATTTATGTGCTTTCTTTCTAATGCTCTTATATAACCCTGTAAGTTATATTGAGTAGAATTAACATGTTGCCTATAACTAAACACTGAGATTTATGATTGCTATCACTGATGCTCACAACATTATGCATACACAGAATTGCCCCATTTCAGACATAAGAAAGCTAAGGTGCCACAATAACTTCAGTGATTATTCAATTTTATCTGACACTAAATGCTAGAGCCAAATCTAATCTAGAGCTTCCTTGTCTTTCCTATATCACCTTTTTTCATGTAATACCTGAAATACATACATATCTATATCTATATCTATATAAACATTTAAATATTAGGAAAGAGAGAAAATAATATTCTGAAATGATACAACTACAGGTTTCTAAATTTCAAACCATTAAACTAACATAGATATATATTGAAAAGAAAGATTGAAATCTCCTCTAATAACTTTTTCATCACAGGACACAATTTATGGCTTTCTGCCATTTGATAATGAAAGTTAAGTTTTTTGTGCTATTACTGGAATTGGGCACAATAACTCATTCTCCAAAGTCAATTTATATAGAAAACATATTCAATACTGAAATGATTGAATTCCTGTATTTCTCTTTTGTCATTGGGCAGCAATTTGTGTGAGACTCAAAAAGATAGAGTGAGAACTGATGGTAGTTATTTCTTCGAGATAAGTGGAAAAGACCAATGGTACTGAAAGCATGTGTCAGTTAAAAATCATTCATTTCAGATTAAACTTGTGGTCTGCAGTGACAGAAATCCCAAAGAAGATATCTATCTTTAAGGATTAATCAAGTTTTATCTGAGGATTATTCTTGATCAGAAAAACATGGCTGTTGTGTTGTTATTTTTTTCTTTAGTAGCTCATTTGACAGCCATTGTAGCCATAGGTAGCAGTAGATAGACATTTGAATCTATTTTTTCTAAGGTATGTGAATGTTGGACTGAGTCTTTGGTGACTTTACAATTTATTGTGAAAGCACAATGGACTTTGTAATCTATGTCCTCCAACACTCAATAAATCTTTCAGTTACCTCTATCATTGAAAATAAAAGTTTTGTGAATGCAATAATTATAAGGTGGTTGACAACTCCATTTGTGAAACTGACAATTTCTATTTCTGAGCATTAGTATCTTTTATAACCTTGCAGTTGAGGTCCTAACATCATTTTTTTCCTATATATTTCAAAAATTTTAGAGTATTTATTCAGTAATGGGCATTGGGGTAATATCAACAATTTCTAAACATTCTTCATCATAAAGCAACTGTGAAGGTTGAGGGAATTGGGTGGGACTTTGAGAGGTCCACATCCTTTGAGTGAATGTCACATTCCTTACTGCAACCATTGTCACAGCAACCCATACAACAGATGGTCTGGTAATCTAAGAAAATTCAGTTAAGGTGTAATAGTTTCTTGGCCACTGAAATTAGTTGAAGATGAGTCCAATCATCACTAAAGTTGGTAATAATGAAGAAAACTCTGGAATCAGATGCCCATCTTCTCCTAATGATGTGATTTGTGAATGTACCATCAGTCTGACAGCCTGAAGGACACCAATTTGAAGATACAAGTAAAACACAAATAGACCAGAGACTTAATCAAATCATATTTAGACATGTTATTTCTGAAACTTTTGAATGATGTAAATAAATCCCTTTATAATATAAATCATTTCAAGATAGATTTTACATAACATTACATAACATGGTTAAATAGACATTACCATATCTCTCCTTAAATTGTAAGTCTAACAAATATTTCTAGCTAGAAGTATTTTGTAGCTAGAAGTATTTTGCCTCATGATTTTTACAGGTTAGTTACATTATCTTAAATTATTTGGTGAAAAATTAAAGAAAACATTTTTCTATTAATTTTCTTAAAAGGTTAAAAGCAAAGGATACTGTATGTGAAGTCACATATTTGGCTAATTAGCTTGTTTTGTCCTCTTTTTCTGTAATTAAAGAATGTTAAGATGAAAATAAAATCACAATGATCACTTAGTTTAACAATACATCTGAGGCTTGAATTCTATTCCAGTTGACTAACCAACCCTTGATCACTTCCGGTGATGGGAAACTTATACCTCCCAAGATTAACAAATTTTGAATAAAATTTGTTAGTGAGTTTTATTTTCATTCATATTAGAATGCAGACTACCAGTTCACTGAAATGTAATTTTTTTAAAATATTTTATTTATTTATTAGTCAGAGAGAGAGATCACAAATAGGCAGAGATGCAGGCAGAGATAGAGGGGGAAGCTAGGCTTTCCATCAAGCAGAGAGCCCAATGTGGGGCTTGATCCCAGGACCCTGAGATCATGACGTGAGGTGAAGACAGAGGCTTAATCCACTGAGCCACATGGGTGTCCCCACCTTTTTTAAGATTTTATTTTAAAATATAAACTTGAATAGTATTTATTTTCCTTGCCTTCAGATAATAATTTGTCACTTCTATGTCTCTTCAGGCAAAACATCCATTGCTAGTTGCCTTTGAAATTCCTGTTGTCTTTATTCAAAGATTTCACTTCCATTTTCTTTTTAACCAACTGACTTTGGGAAACTATATATTTTTTTAATTTAATCAGTTATGACTACAGAGATTAGACTAGAAACTGTGACTCCCATGTCTTTTCTAAAATCCTGTTAGAGGTCACTAAGCTTTCTGCTAGTGTTGTTAAAAGAGTTTGTCAATTTTGGAAAATTCTTGGTCTTCATACTTTCAAATATTCTTTCTTCCCCATTCTCCTTCTGTTCTCTTCCTGAAAGTTCATTTGTAAACAAATTGGGATTGTTACAAATCTCTTTCATTTTAATCTTTTTTCTTTTTGTTTCAGTTTGAATGGATTCTATCAACTTGTCTTTAAGTTCACTTATCCTTTTCCCTGCTTTTTCCATTCCACTGCTGAGTCTGTTTAATGATTTTCATTTCAATTTTTTTAAGATTTTATTTATTCATTTGAGCTAGAGATAGAATATGAGAAGGAGTTAGGGAGGAGGGGCAGAAGGAGAAGGAGAAATAGACTCCCCCTTGAGCAGATGCAAGGTTTGATCCCAGAACCCTGAGATCATGACCTGAGCCAAAGGCAAATGCTTAACCAACTGAGCCATCCAGAATTTTTCATTTCTGATAATGCTGTCTTCATTCTAGTATTTCCATTTTTTTTCTACAGCAGATGCCTCTTCTTCTTGTCATTCTACCAGGGGTAAAAGTAACTGTAGTTTTCTCTCCGATTAAGCATACAACATTTTTGAAATTTAGTTCCTGTGTTTCTTTGAATACTCAGATCTCTAATGGGTTTATAAAACTAGATTCTAAGTTATCTGGATTGTTTTGGTTGTTAGGGTAAATCTCTTGTCATTTTCTAAATCTGAACTAAAACTAAAAGAGTCATATGGTTTTGTTTAATTTTAAAAATCAGAATTTTCATATTCACCAATGATTTTATTTTTAATTCAGCCAATAATCAAATCACTGGTCTTTCAGATGGAACAGTATATCAAGAATCTAGAAGTCTATGCTCTGAAACTTGCATTGTCACTCACCACCTTTATGGATTGTGGAATACATTTAAACTCGGAGTTTATCCATATGTAAACATACTAGAGTGAGTTACCACTAGAAAGAGAGGGAAAGAATAGCATTTACATAAGAAATATTAGAAAGGCACCTGTGTGGTTCAGTTGGTTGAGTGTAAACCTTTGGCTCAGGTCATGATCCTAAAGTTCTGAAATCAAACCTTATATCTGGCTCTCCTGCTCCCCCTGCTTATGCTCACTCTCACTCTCTTTATATGTATATCAAATAAATAAATAAAAATTTTCTAAAAAAAAGAATTAGAAACTTCATGTTTATTTAAAGCTCAATTTCTTTGAAAAAAATAAAAAAATAGAAAGAAGGAATATGAAAATTATAACATAATATTAGCAGCTATCATTTCTAGAAAGTATAATACCATCTTAGCATTTGTAATTTTCCATGTTTTTTGTAAAATTTTCAAAATTAAAAAATGTGATAGTAATACATCCAACCAGTGTAGCAACAAATGACATAAAGGGGAAAATGTACTGATTACCAATCAGCCAGAATAAGAGGTGTAATACAGCAAAGCTCACAAAAATCATGAAGAAATTATTAATGACCTGTTGTTCCACTTACTGTCAGGTATTTGACTTATCTGATATGAAAGTTGGCAGATTCAGTTGCAAAAGTCCTAGAGAAAAAAGAGAAAAATATTTCTTTCTTTAATTACTAAGGCTTTGTAGAATCCCAAAGGTCTCCCCCAAAAAGGGCGCATAACATGTATAGGTATATAAATAAGTACAGTGTCTTGTGATATTTGCCATCCTCCAGAGTACTTATAAACCTAATTTTCTTTAAAGTTTCCACTTGTAAGTTATATTATACGGTGTTTGTCTTTCTCTCTCTGGCTTACTTCAGTTAGCATAATGTCCTGTAGTTTCACCCAATATTGTTGTCACAAATAGCAGAATTCCTCTCTTTCACATAGTGAAAAGAAATCCAGTAAGGTATATAAATATACCACATATGCATTTTCTATTCTCCTAATGACAAAAATTTAGGTTGTTTCTACATCTTGGCTATTTTAAGTAATGTTGCAATGAACACAGAGGTTCAGGTATCTGTTTAAGATACTGATTTTGTTTCCTTCAGATATATACCCAGAAGTAAAAATGAAGAATCATGTGGTAGTTCTATTTATATTTTCTCCAGGAAAGTCCATACTGCTTTCCATTGTGTACCAACTTACGTTTCTGCCAATAGTACATAAGGGGTCCCTGTCCACCAGATCAGCACCAACACGTTATTTCTTATCTTTTTGATAAATACCATCCTCACAGGTGTGAGGCGATATCTCATTGTGGATCACAGTAGAATGGTGGTAACTATGAGTCGGTTGAAAGTAGGGAGATGCTCATCAAGTGGTGCAGGGCTTCATTTATAAGATGAGTAAGCTATGGGGATCTGTTGTACAGCATGATGACTATAGTCAATAACACTGAATTGTATACTTGAAATTTTCTAAAAGAGCAAACCTTAAACATTCTCACCACACACACACATACACACAAAAATAGATAACTATGTGAGGTGATGAATGTGCTAATTAACCTGGTTGTGGCAATTATTTCACAAAGTATATGTATATCAAATTGTTACATTGACCAAGTGATGGATATTAAGGAGGGTATGATTTGTGAAGAGCACTGGGTGTTATACACAGCTTAAGAATCATTGAACACTATATCAAAAACTAATGATGTACTATATGTTGGTTACTTGAACATAATAAAGAAAGATTTAAAAAATCATTACATTGTACAGTTTAAAAATATACAATTTTATCTGTCAATTACATCCCAATAAGGAAAAAAAAAGCTATAAGAAACATGAGCACTGCAGCAAAGATACAGAGCCCAGGAAAATAACAGACCGAGCTATGATATTTAGCAATTACACAGAGGCACAGACTTGAAAGGATTTAGAGTTCTGGCTCATGACATTCATTTTAAACAAGAAACTAAGATTTAGAAAACTAACATCCAAAAGAGGTTATTAAAATTAGAAGCTCTATAAATCTATTTCTTCAGTCTGTTAATCTCTACACCATTCCACTAACTTCTAGACAAGTTCCACTAGAAATTTCATGGAAAGCTTTAATATTTCTCTCTCTCACTCTTGACCTACTTCCAGTTAGCAACCATGTTTTATTAGTTCTTCATTGAAAAACTCATATTTTCCAACTTCAAAATATATTTATATTATGTAATTATCAAAAACATGAGAAACTAGCAAAAGTACAGAAAACCAACTATGCAAATTGTAAAACCAAAGTCACCATTTAGTTTTTTTCTGCTATAATAATCATAGGTTATTAAGCAATGTAGAAAATAAAAACTCAACATTACAACATCCACAAATATGGGTTCATGCCCACTAAGCACGTTAAACATTTCATTTCAGTACTTCAACGTAACTTTGACTTTTGTCCTTTCTTGTCCTCTTGTTACTAGCCCTCCAATGTGTACACTTTCTAGTCCATTTTCATGCTGCTTTCAGACTTATTGAGCTAAAACATAGATTACATCCTACTACTTCAATTTTCAAAGGTATTCAAGGTATTCACCTTCCAGATAGCTACACACACATACACTCGCGCGCGCGCACACACACACACACACACACACACACACACACACACAAAACACACATACCCTAAGATGCTCCAACATGGCATATAAGAGTTTTCATGGGATAAAACTTAGAATCAGTTCTTTTGTTTGATCAGTGGTGGAGTACGAACTTGAAAAAGAAAACAAAACAAAATGGAAAGGTGCTTAGCTTAAGACAAGAATTCTGATATGGGTACTTGGACTAGAAAAAGGATATTTTTAGGGCATTAAGTCTCACAAAGCAGTTACTAGAATAAAAGGTTAAGCCTAACACTACAGCCTCTGCTAACATATCAAGGTACACATGCTCCTTAGGTATATGTTCCAGAGTGTGTCTAAAATCCTCACTCTATTTGTGCTTGAAACAAACAAACAAAAAAAAATTTAAAAAAAAAGAAAGAAACACACAGTCATCAGTCATTTTCACTCTTTCAGTAGAATAATTTATCTTCCTATTATTTAAGACAATATCTACTAACCATCTCAAAAAAAACATACCCCAGCAAGTACCACCTCACTAGAAATAGCAAATGATCATTGTAATCTACTGAAGTAGGAGAAAGGCTCATATTGTATGTATGTATTTTAGAGAAAGTGAAGTTGATATGCCAAGTGTTGAATCAGTGACTGTTGCCAGGGAAAATAGGCTGCCCTGATTGGACATTTGCCATTCCTTATTAATGTATCCAATTCAGAGAAGGTAGAAGAAATTCACTGAAGCAGGCAATGGGTTTCCCCAAAATAAAGAGATATTTTTATACAATAAGAAGAAAAAAAAGAAAAGAAATAGTTCTGGACACCGTATCAACTAATTTAAATGAGAATTTGATAAAAGATCTGCATTATCTACAAATTTGTTACTGTGGCTAAATAGTTAATTTTTAAATACACAGAATTAAGCATAAACATTTTATTAAGTATAAATTATGCAATGATCAGATTCTGCAGCTTCATCTAAATAATTTTGGTTTTGTACTCTCCTATTTTTTATTTCCTAGTTGCAACTGGATAATACCCATTTAATAGTTAATGTTGAAACTCTCTAAACTATTCTAGGTACCATGTAATTTCTCTTTACTGGGCAACTCTAAAACATAAATTTGTGGGTTTCTTCCCCTCTCCACTGATGATAGCAATGATATTAACATTTATTGAATACTTACTATGTACTAGGCACTGTTTTAAGTACTGTGTGCGGTTTTTCCAATTGAAGCATAACTAACATAGTGTTATATTAATTTCAAGTGCACAATATAATGATTCAACAATTCTATACATTACTCAGTGTTCTTCATGATAAGGGTATTCTTAATTCCTGTTATCTATTTTACCGATCCCCTCTCCTACCTCATCTCTGTCAATCATCAGTTTGTTCCCTATAGTTAAGAGTCTGTTTTCGGGTTTTGTTTTTGTCTTTTTCTCCCTTATTTGTGCATTTTTTTGTTTCTTAATTCCACATCTGTGTGAGTCATATGATATTTGTTTTTCTATGACTGACATTTCACTTAGCATTATACCCTCTAGATCAATCCATATTGTTGCAAATGGTGGGTTTTCATTGCTTTTGATGGCTGAATAATATCCCATTGTGTATATATATATATATATATATATGTATATATATATATATATATATATATACCACTCCCTTATTCATTCATCTATGGATGGATATTAAGGTTGTTTCCATATCTTGACTATTGTAAATAATACTGCAGTAAGAAAAGAGCATCTGTATCTTTTCAAATTAATGTTTCCATTTGGGGGCATAAATATCCAGTAGTGGAATTATACAACCATATGGTAATTCTGTTTTCAGTTTGTTTAAGGAACTGCCCTACTCTTTTCCACAGTGATGCACCAATTTGCATTTCCACCAACAATCCAAGGGTATTCCTTTTTCTTCACATCCTCATCAACACTTAATATTTGTTTCTAGTTTATTTTAGCTATTCTGACAGATATAAGGTGGTATCTCATTGTGATTTTGATTTGCATTTTCCTGACGATTAGTGATGTTAAGCATCTTTTCATTTATCTATTAGCTATTTGTTTGTCTTCTTTGGAAAAATGGTTATTCAGGTCCTCTGCCCATAGTGTGGGGTTTGGTGTTGAGTTGTATAAGCTCTTTATATATTTTGGATATCAACCCCTTATCAAATATAACATTTGCAAATATCTTTTCCCATTCAATGGGTTGTCTTTTTGTTTTGATAGTTCCTTTCACTGTGCAAAAGCTTTTTATTTTAGTAAAGTCCCAATAGTTTAATTGTATGTGTTTTAACCATTTAGATCACATACCCTAATGCAAAGGAAAATTTGGCTTAAGTTTAGACTAATTATTTGGTTAATTAGGCATTAAAATGCAAAATTGGCTCTCACATCTCAACACCACTTTAACAGATTTTTTTCAGGAGGCTTATTTTTTTTTAACAAATTCTCATTTGCATGTGCGAAATCTTGCTGTGAGGCTGCATAAGGCAGAATTAAAAATAGATTTAGGGTACATTACATCTCTATCACATAAGAAAAGCCTAAATGAACTCCCCAGGTCTATCACACCCTTTGGTTATTTAAAGAACAGAACTCAATTTGTGTGTTCAGCTGTGATATCTCTTGTCAGGTCATCCTATAGTGTTCAAGAATAGGTCATCTGATTATTGTGGCATATGCATGGATTCTATCCACTTTAAAATGGTGACAAATCAAGTTAGAGTCATGCAACAGAAAGGAAGAAGGTTTAAACTATAAATTTAATCTATAAATAATCTATTATTTTTAAAAAGTGAAAAAAGAATTTGTTACAATGACAAGCTATAAACTCAAATAATGCAAACAAATGATGGATCCATTTCATGGTTATGGAAAACATAGACCCTCTTATCACTAGTTTCTATAGTAACTTTATCAAGCAACCAAAGTAATTCAGTAATAACATTGCTTCTATTTGGATAAAGACTATAAGTGTTTCTATTCTAAAAGAGCTGACAATTATATAATTTGAAAAGTAGGAATTTGGTGGCACCTGGGTGGCTCAGTTGGTTGAGCGACTACCTTCAGCTCAGGTCATGATCCTGGAGACCCAGGATCGAGCCCCACATCGGGCTTTCTGCTTGGCGGGAAGCCTGCTTCTCCCTCTCTCAGTCCCTCTGCTTGTGTTCCCTCTCTAGCTGTGTTTCTTTCTGTCAAATAAATAAATAAAATTAAAAAAAAAGAAAAGTAGGAATTTATATTCTAATAAGTATTCATGGAAAATTATTAGATGAATTCCTGCAATGAAAAAGTACTTATTAAAAAAAAAAGTACTTACTATTTATGGAAGCTACTTTTGATTTCACAATTTTCTTAACTCTAAAATTTTGAGAGAAATCAATACAAAAATACAATGAGAAAATATGTTGACCATATTTTCTGAACTAGTAATTCAGAGATTTAAAATAACTATCTTATTTGTGGTTTGTGTTTGTGATTTTCCAAATGAGAAGACATAAAAGTAAAAGATATCAACTTATCTTTTATTTGGAGAAATAGAATTAAATTAAAACTACATCATACAAACTATATCTATGATCTATTAAAGCCTTACTTGGAGATTTCTACTTTGGGGCATCTTAAGATAACAGGGACTAGATTCACCAAAAGGCGCTAGAACATTTGAATATCCAAACGCAAGTCATGAACCTCAAACCCTACTACTGTATGGTAATACAAAAGCTAGAAGTTAATGAATAATAAACCTAAGTGAAGGCCTAAAACTATAAAATTTCTAAAAGAAACACAACAAAATTTATGTGACCTTGGGTTAGCAAAGATACATTTTGGTAAGACACAAAAAGCACTACCATAAAAGAAAATGTTGATAAAATAACAAAAAGTAAAGGATTTTTCCCCTTTCAAAGACATTGTTAAGAAAAAATAAAAAGACAAACCACAGACTGGGAAAAAATATTTGCATAGCATATGCCTAATAAAGGACTGGTATACCAAAAATACAAAGACCTCCTTACAACAATAAGGTAAATTACTCAAATAAGATGTGGATAAAATATTTGAATAGAAATTTCACCAAATAAGGATAGATAAATAACAAATCAGCACATGAAAAGATCTTCAATATCATTAGTCAATATGGAAATTTATAATAAAACATCATACTACTGCAAGCCCACTAGGATGGTTAAAAAAAATTTTTTTAATTTATTTTCTTATTGTAAAGAGAGGGAGAATATGAGGGGGAGGAGGGGCAGAGGGAGGGGGAGAGAACCCTCAAGCAGACTTCCCGCAAAGCATGGAGCTCAATGTGGGGCTTGACATGGGGATCAATCCCAGGACCCCTAGACCATGACTTGAGCTGAAATCAGGAGTCGGACATTTAACCAACTGATCCACCTTGGTGCCCCTAGGATAGTTAAAGTTTTTAAAAATTGACAAGTGCTAGTGAGGATATAGAACAACTGGAATGTATACATTGCCAGAGGAAATTCAAAATGGTATACATCTTGAAATTTAGGGTGATACTTTCTTATCAAATTAAACTTATGCTCATATAGCCCACTGATTCCACTCCTCATCATCACACCAGAAAATGAGAGTTTAGGTTTCCAGGAAGACTTGTACACCAATATTCATAGGACCTTTATCATATAGGTAAAAACTGGAGACAACCCACATGTCCATCAGTTGGAGAACACATAAACTTGGGGAGAAAAATAAAAAGAAACCAATGATATACCATAGAATATGGATTTTAAATTATGAAGCTAAATGAAAGAAACCAGGCAGTAAAGATAACCTACACACTACATGATTCTATTTAAATGATATTCTAAAAAGGAACATATAGTAACAGAAAGTATAGTAGTTGCTAAAGGCTGGCTAGGAGTTGGAAGCAGGGAATGAATCTCTGCAAAGGGACACAAGAAGTTTCGGGGCTGAAGAAAATATTCTAATATCATGTGGGTGCTGATGGTTCAAACCATGTTAATTTCTCCATTTAACTTAGGATACATTGTTACAGACAGAATATATGTGTTCCCCTAAAATCCACATGTGGAAACACTAACTTCCAAGTGATGGTTTAGGAGGTGGGGTCTTCATTCTCTTACACCACACACAAAGGCAAACTCAAAATGGATGAAAGACCTCAATGTGAAACAGGAATCCATCAAAATCCTGGAGGAGAACATAGGCAGTAACCTCTTTGACATCGGCCACAGCAACTTCTTTCAAGGCACATCTCCAAAGGCAAAGGAGACAAAAGCAAAAATGAACTTTTGGGACTTCACCAAAATAAAAAGCTTCTGTACAGCAAAGGAAACAGTGAACAAAACAAAGAGGCAACCCACAGAATGGGAGAGGATATTTGCAAATGGCACTACAGACAAAGGGCCAGTATCCAAGATCTATAAAGAACTACTCAAACTCAACATCCAAAAAGAAGATGAACACATCAAAAAATGGGCAGGAGACATGAAGAGGCACTTCTCCATAGAAGATATACAAATGGCTAACAGACACATGAAAAAATGTTCAGCATCACTAGCTATCACAAAAATTCAAATCAAAACCACACTGAGATACCACCTTACACCAGTCAGAATGGCCAAAATTAACAAGACAGGAAACAAGTGTTGGAGAGGCTGTGGAGAAAGGGGAACCCTCTTACACCGTTGGTGGGACTGCAAGTTGGTGCAGCCACTTTGGAAAGCAGTGTGGAGATTCCTTTAAAAATTAAAAATAGAACTACCCTATGACCCTGCAATTGCACTACTGAGTATTGACCCCAAAGATACAGATGTAGTGAAAAGACGGGCCATATGTACTCCAATGTTCATCGCAGCAATGGCCACAATCGCCAAACTGTGGAAAGAGCCAAGGTGCCCTTCAACAGATGAATGGATAAAGAAGATGTGGTACATATATACAATGGAATACTACACCTCCATCAGAAAGGATGAATATCCAACTTTTGTAGCAACATGGACTGGATTGGAAGAGATCATGCTGAGTGAAATAAGCCAAGTAGAGAAAGTCAAGTATCACATGGTTTCACTTACTTGCGGTGCATAAGGGGTAATATAGAGGACAGTAGGAGAAGGAAAGGAAATGGGAAGTAGGGTAATTCGGGGAAAGAAACAAAACATGAGAGACTTTGGACTCAGAAACAAACTGAGGGTCTTGGAGGGAAAGGGGTGTGGGGATGGGAGACCCCTGCCTGAGGGCACCTATTGCGTGGAGCACTGGGTGTGGGGCATGGGCAATGAATCTTGGAACACTGAAAAAATAAAATTAAATTTAAAAAAATAAAAATTTTTTAAAAAAGGAGGTGGGGTCTTTGGGAGCAATTAGGTTTAAATGAGATCATGAGGGTAGAGTCCCCATGTTGATATTAGTGCCTTATAAGAAGAGAAAGAAACACCAGAGCTCACTCTTTCTCTGTCACATGAGGAAAGACCAAGAATTTGTCCATTTGCAAGCCAGAATGAAGGCCTTCACCAGGAGCTGAATTGACTAGCTGAATTGATATAAGGACCTCTCACTCAGACTCTAGAACTGTAAGATTCAATGTCTACCAGGTATTTTGTTCTGACAAACTAGAAGACTTAAGACACTCCCTGAAGCTTCTATTAGTAAACAAATGGGCAATAACAGAGTTAAGTATTGACCTAAAATTATTAGGGATGTGGAATAACATACACTTGATGTAAACTTCAAGCCACTTAAGTATACACGAATCTGCCTCTGGATGTTGTTAAGTGGCCCATCAGAGGGCTACTGAGCACAACACTTAGAACAGTCTACACAGGAAGCTCTGGACCATGAATGTAGGGAAATGCCTTAAAATACTAAGCCCTGGTGCTCAAGTGGTCTAGGAGAAGTAGACCTGGCAAATGCAACGTTTCCGTAGCCAAGGCTGAGGCCAGTTCACCTGTTTGTAATTCTCTCTGTGTCCATCTGCCAAGAAAAACTAAACAGCAGCAGCACCAGCTGTTCTTGTTGCTCCACAGATTGCAAGCCATGTTTCCCAAATTAACATCTCAGCAACGCATATCCATGGAGTTTACAGAAGACAGGAACCGAGTCAAGATGGGGTCTGAAAAGAGTAAGAAAGTAACAAAGAAGTCTGATTAGGGAGCAGACAGCAAGAAGCTGTTCGTCTGAAGGACCAGCGGCACGGTCTGATGAGAAATTAGCACAAGGTTAACTTGTAGGGAAGGGGGCAGGTGTTTGAGAAGTGAAAGAAGGGTGTTAAGACTATGATGCAGTCCTTAGACTCCCCCATTTCAAAAATGCAAGTGCGAAAATGAAGAGTCAAATAGCAGAGCATTATTACTCCTGTCCATATGCCAGGTAATGAACTCAATGTACTGCATCCTACCAGACAGATGCTCTAGAGTTATAGATGAAATGAATTATGTCAACAGTATGCATTGCCTCCAATAATAAGATGGCAATTCTTTATATCTCACTAAGAAAACTCCTTGTGATATAATAAAAGGAATCTAATTTATTCTCTTTGGAGAACTGTATCCCTAAACCCCCATTTAGGGATGCTCTGGTTCCTAGAGCAGAAATGCTTTCCTGTAGCTAGTGGCTGCTTTAATAGGGCCAGCGATTCCAAAGTCACCTGCCTGAAATGTGAAGTGAAAGCTCTGGAAATGGTGAATTTTCTTGAAGGTGAAAAAAAAAGAAAGAAAGGAAGGAAGAAAGAAAGAAAGAGAGAGAGAGAGAGAGAGAGAGAGGAAGCCACTTTTCCCACTCTTTTTCTCCTTACCTTCCTTTTCCCTTCTTTCCTCCCTATTCCTGTAATTTTCATCTCCTCCCCACAAACCATGTTGGGCTCGCACTGAACACACAGAGCAGGTTGGAATAATGGTCGTGCTGTCTTAGACGGCAATACAATGAGGGGGCATGCTCTCATTTGAAAAATATATCCATTTCAATATCCTCTAAAGTAATCCATTCCGAACACAAAACATGAAGAGGACAAGTGTACATTATTCTATGTCATATCTTTTGGTGGAGTTGCAATGGGGGGTTTAACCAATTTCACAATTTTGATTTTGAATATAAAAGGTTTAAAACATCTATTGATGCTCCCATGGTATTCTTTCTGAAAGTTTTAGGGGAAAAAGTTAAGAATTTAGTTCACTTCATTTATATCCACTATTTAAATCAGAAACATTTATGGCTTGATTCTGTCCACCGTGCAAAGGTGAACATTCCATTTGCCTATGTAAAGACAAATGATAATAACTTAGAGACACGGAAGAATGACCTAAGTGATAGTTAAGCAAATTTTAAACAATATTCATATATATTTCTTTCTTGCTCTAAAACCTTGTAGCATCTCTTCTTTGCAAGATAAACAAATATTAACAACTCACTCCGGTTTATAGGAGGCAATAGATATTTCTTCAGTCAACAAACAATGTGTGCAATCATGTCACTATCCTGCTCTTATTTTTACTCCTCACAACTTATTTAGGCTAAGGGGTCACTGTGAGCTTTAATATTCTTAAATGCATTCTGAAAAGACTACATGAAGAACATATTTATAACAATATCTTAAAAAGTTATTACTTGTCTTTAAAAATAAAAAATGAATCTATAAATAGAGTTTCTATAACTAATGTCTACACATAAAACTAAGAGATGTACTTAGTGTTGTGGTTCAGATGTATTGCTTCCTATCACCCCCAAAAATATTGATTTCATTGGTTTTATGGTATCTGTGGTGTTACAGAGGGTTTTAAAGTGTTTATATAATCTGCAGTTAGAACAAATAGTAAATGCCATTTGTAAGTATTCATACCCTAAGTAAACTTTGCTTGAAACATGATTATGAGAATCTTTTAAAAGTTAGCCTTAGGAAAGCAAATTTCTGTCCTCTCCCAAAATCTTATTAAAATATAGGTTTCAAATATATATAGATAGATAGATTTCAGGTAGGTAGTACTATTGTGGTTAACAGAATGAAATAGTGCTAAGAGTTTGGTCTATAGGATTCAGGCTACCAGAGTTTCTATCCTACTCCACTGCTTTTGAGTGTTATAATCTTGAAGTATTTCAAAATCTGCATTGGTTTTCCCTTCAGTAGAATGAAGGGAAGCAGAACCACTGCTTTTATTGCATTCTTGTGAATAATAAATGATACATGTAAAAAACAGTTGAAAGAGTGCATAGCAGAGCAGAAGCATGAATAAATATCAGCTATTTATTTTTGAACAAACATTTATGGAGTGATGAATGTGCTCTGGACATTGTTGTTTGCCTGAGAGAGAGTAATGAACACAAAAGATCAGAATAGCTTCCTTCATGAAGATTACATTCTAGTGGAAAGATTGACAATAACCAGTATTTAAATATATATTCTGCTGGTGAAAAAAGTACTATATAGGGGAGAGATGAGATATCTCAGGGTGAGGGAAGCAATTTGAGACAAGATGGCTAGAGAGATAACACTGAAACGGTGGCATAAGTGAGAAAAGATTTGAAGGAAATGAGAAAGCAAACCAAGAAGTCATTTCGGAGTGAAAAGCTTTCTAGGCATGTCAAAAGTGTGGAGGCCCTGTGGGAGAAGTGCATTTGGTCTGTTAGAGGAACAAGAAAGAGATCAGGGTGTCCAGAAGGGAGTGAGCAAAGCGGTGTGTGATACAAGAGGTCAGACAGGTGAGCCAGAGGTAGGGAAGAGTATGGGGCATGGGGAATAGATCACGTGGGAACTGAAGGGAAAAACCTTCCATAACCAATACTCTGAGTCATGTGGAAAGCTACTGGAGGACTTTAAATAGAGGAGTGGCACTATCTGACTTACAGTTGACTAGGATTTCCGTAGCTAATAACAGACAAAAGTGCCCTCCAATCGTCACACCCAAGTACGCTGTCTACTCCAGTGACGACACTGCTTCTCTTAGTCCTCTTCTAAAACGCCAAGGACCAATGATGAAAAGCTTTAGATTCCAGTAACCATCCACATTTTTAGAGGAGAATTCTCCCATCCAGTCACACACACCCAGTAATTTGGACTCCTAATTTTTATTCATGCTTCAACTCTTTGTGTTACATCATCTATCTGGAAGTTCAATTTGTAAAATATTAAATTATGAAAAGTATACAGACCTGAGAATGTGAAAGGACTCAGAGTAAATACTCTGGTAGCCATGTGTAGAACACAAGCAGCTTTGGGGGCCTTTTTTATTGATTACAAGCACAGCTCAGTGATAACCCAATGTCCCTATTCCTCCAGTTGATGAGCAATGAATATTCAAAAGAACATTCTTTTGAAGGAAGGCATCAGCCAGTATGGGATTCCTAATACACAACAAGAAGTTAGTGTCCCTCTTTCTCTTCACAGGAGCTAATTCTTCAGGGAAACAGAAAAATCAACCAGCCAAGGTGTTCATTACAAGCCTATAGAGCATTTAAACTTTCCAAGGAGAGATTGTCTCTGGCTTCAGCTTCTACTTTCTTAAAGGCAGCTGTCCACCAGCCACTCCCCATGCTCCCTAAGGCACCCAGCTTAGAGAATTCCACTTCCCCCTAAAGATCAGTCAGAACTGCTAGGAAAGACAAGCGCTTCAAAGTAACACAGAAGTCTGGTGAATGTTCGTATCACTTCAGAAAACACTTCCCTGCTCAGAGATAAGGGAAGGGTTTCATGATTCTGAGAGCTTGCAGAATCACAGCATTGCCCCCACCTGCTTTTCCGTTTCGCCTAGAAACTTATGTCAATTGAGAGGCATGCTTCTTGCACAGTTGAGCACAAATAACAACTGGCTGGGAAAATAAAACAATGGTAATCTCCACTATTGTGCTTTGGGGGCTTGAGCATACATGTGAAACAGATGCAGTCCCAAAGACTCTGACTTCTGGATCTTGAAAATCTTAACAGTGCTTTTGACTGCCAATTATGTAAGTGCCTGGCATGACTGAACTCTGAAGTATATTCTCAGTGTAAGAAAGCACATTTCTCTCTACCCTTTACCTTTTTTGTGAATGAAGATTCCTCTTGTCCAGAATGAGCCTACTCCAAATTGTAATTCAATGCTTAGAGTTACCTCTGAGAATATTCCATCAATGAGGAGAGAGATTAACTGAACCTGGTGGAGATTTTCTCTGGTTAGGGGCTAGCACCACAGGAATCCAGCTAGCCCTTTTTGTTCCATAGAATAAACATAGTTTATCTCATTTAATCTCAGGTCATATAACGTAAGCAATTACATACATAGATTCCTTTTCCAAAGACATACACAAAGAAGGACATTCTAATGCTATTTGTGGGTTGCCATTTTCTTGGAACATGCCTACCAAAACCAATCCACTAAGAATACACAACTGCTTTTAAGTTAGTGTGTGATAAAGTTAGATCATCATTCCCATAAAAATGCAAAATCCCCAAATGAAAAAACAGCTGGATTAAACAATTTCTACTCTTATTAGTTAAATCAGTTTCATAAGCAAAACAGTTTTCTTTTAAAAATTATCTCTTCTCTATCTTTAGAATCTTTCTGCCAAATCTCCTTCCCACATTTATCACCTCAAATAAATCTTACACAGCCCACACTTGTGCCCACATCTAAATTATTTGGTTTTGCCTGACAGGCACATGAAATGTTAATCAAAATAAATAGTCATCTCTTCTTTCTTAATAGAGTGACAACTGGTGTTTTTTCTTTCCTTACCACCTCCTCAAAGACCTCTACTTCACCAATCAAACCTACTCCTTTTTTTTTTATCCTTCCTATCAATAATCAGTGGCTTGCAACATTTCTGTTAATTTGGATTATTCGAAGACAAAAGTGTATGTCATTTTAACATCATTATTTTATTTCAGAGACAATTCTATGTGACATAATTTAATAATACATTGACATGCAGCATTAAGAACAATAGGATGTAGCTTTCTGATAACGTATAGCCAATTAACAAGCAAAGAAGTGTTATGACACTTCTCTGAAGTGTCACCTCATCTCAGGCTCTACCTATATCCTCTTTCCACCCCTCAAAATCTCCTAATTACCATATCCCAAAGCTCTACTCTACCCATCAACAGTTCTGACCTTCAACCCATCCACAGACCCTATTTTACCCATGACGCTATCCTTCATCCTCTTCTATCCGGTCAAAATGGCAACTTCCATTGGGCTAAATTCTGCACGTCCATGTTCATTGCATAGCTCATAGGCAAAATAATCATTAATATGCCATTTTTAAATGAGGTTGCTTTATTTCAAATTACAGTGTATATAAAAGAACTTCAATACCAAAAAAGATTTTGTCAGTCACTTAACTCAGATCCCTTCTTTTATCTGTATGTACTTGCCTTTTTCTGGACATCTAAGCATAAACCCAGGTAGTCAAACCCCTCAACTCATGACATAGTTTAGTGATCCATGAAAGATATTCATGTATATTATTTTATTCTTCCTTTCATTCCTGATATCACTCCCATCCCCCTATTTTTTCAATGTCCGCCCAATGACAGGGCATACCTATCACTGAAAATCTATTTATCTTTGAAAACACAATAGAATTCTGTGGCAACATTTCTTTATTCATTCAACACTGTTTGTAAAGTATAAGATGTTGCTATAAATATATCTCAGTCATTCCTTTTAGAGATGGAACAGTATTCCATGGTCTATTTCACCATGTTTTACATAGTTATCCTAACCCTAATGACAGACAACTAGATGTTCCTCATCTCTGTACTTTAATAAACATGTGTATGATCATTAGTCATATAAGACAATTTGAGAGTGAATATTTACAAATGAACTTTTTTTTAAGGTATGGATAGGATTTAAGGGAACCACAAATGTTATTTTAATAGTCCAGTGTTAAAAACAGAGAATTCTACAATCTTTGGGTTTAAAAGCTTAAGCGTAGGGAGTGGTTGCTAAAAGCTAAAAAAAGACAAATATGTTAAAGTCCCCTCCCTAGAGAATCAGTAACTTTGGGTAAAGGAACACAGTAGCTCAAGCCACTGTCTCACATGTCTGAGGCTCTATCTATTTTTCTTCATTCTTTTTGTCTCTATTCCTGAGACTGGATAATCTCCACTGACCTACCTTGAGGGTTGCTGCTCTTTCTTCTGCCAGCTCAAATCTGCTGTTGACCCCTCAGGTGAAATTTTCATTTCAGTCATTATAGAATTTCCACTTATTTTTTAACAATTTTTTTAAAACAATTTTTGTCTCTTGATTGATATTCCCTATTTGGTAAGATATCATTCTCATGCATTCCCTTAGTTCTTTAGACTTTTTCTTTATATTAGAAATAGAGTTTTCCCTGGTAACACCCATATCTGGACTTCCAAAAGAACAATTCTATCTTACTGCCTACATTTTCCTCCAGTATATGGGCCACACTTCTTGTTTCTTGCAACTCCTGTGGTATATTTGTATTGAAATCTATACACTCTAAGTAATATAATGTAGGAATTCAGGTCCCACTTACCCTCAGTATGGTAATTATTTGTTGTTGCTGATGCTGCTGTTTGTTTAGTTAGTGATGGAGTTGAACAAATTTTGTAAATTGAGAGAGTCAAGATGGCGGAAGGCCAGGTGACCGCATTTCGGGGAGTTCCCTGAAGAAAGCTGAATTCCAGCAAAAAAAGCACTACAAGACCACCGTGAACACCCATGAAGTCAGCCTGAAATGTGAAATTTCCCACTTCTGGACCGCCACGAGAGACAAAGAACATCGGGAAAAAGGTAGAAACAAATAAGAGGGTCTAGAGGCTTGCCCCCAGAGACAGGGGAGTGGGGGAGGAAGCCCGCAGAGCTGAACCATTGAAAACAAATACCCCAAAACGAAAGTGCTCTGTGAGTGAGGAATAACAGCAGATTACAGCCTGAATCGGGGCTAGACAGAAACGGGAACACAGCGGAGCCTGTGGCAAGGCAAGGAGACTTTTTAAAATCTTTTTTTCTTTTCCCACTGCCTGGCGGGCCACCTCCACCCGGTGGGCCAGCCCCGCGCGCAGCCGCCTCCGCCTGAGCCGCCACAGCTGCCGGGAAAGCAGCGGGAGTGGATTCTATTTTTGCGCCACTGCCCTTCTCTCCCATTTCTCTCCACACCATGGGCTTTGCGCAGACCCCCCCAGGGAAGGCGTTTTTGAAATTTTTATTTCTTTTCCCACCGCCCGGCCCCCCCGCGCGCCGCCGCTGCCCGCCAGGCTCCCGCGCCGCCGCCGCCGCTGCCGCCGCTGGAGCCACTGCAGCTGCCGCAAAAGCAGCGGGAATGGATTCTATTTTTACGCCGCTGCCCTTTTCTCCAGTTTCTCCCCACACCATGGGCCGCACACAAACTCCCCCAAGGAAGGCGTTTTTACAGACTTGCATGGGACCAGAGAGGCCCCAGGTCCCAGGGCACAGACAAAATCACGGGATCCAAAAGGAGTTGTGGCTTTGAGGTGCGGGAGTGAAACGACAAGCGGGGGTGGGGGCAGAAATCAATACAACATCTGCACCAGTCTGACTGTGACAGACTGCCAACCAGGAGGCTGGAAAGAGCCCCTCCCTATGTAGAGGCTCTATCTGGGAGGGAGGTCTGGGCGCAGACATCTTGCCCTGACCTGACTTCCTCAACTGCTGAAAAAAGATGTAAAAGAACAACGCTCCGCTACCAGAGAATTGTAACCTGATAGTCTGGTTACCATGGAGACCAGCCTCTAGCAAGGGGGCCCAGAGACTCAGCCTAGGTAGAAGGACTGAAAGGGAATGGCACGCCCCACCCCCAAAAAGCAAGCCAGAAGCTCAGGAGGACAACATTCCAATGCAAAACCCCAAATCGGGGGAAAGGCAATTTATTAAACTCCTGGCACTGACTACAAGTACCAAAAGCTCTACAACTCATTGATAAAGTTTTCCACCTCATTTACTTTTTTAAAACTATTTTATAGTTTTATTTATAAAGCTTCCACTTTAAGCTTAAAATTACATTCTCATGGTTTTTCCTCTTTCAATTTTTAGCCTCCTTCTTATCACAACGTGATACCCAATACAACACCCCATAACATTTTTTATCTTTTTTGTTATATTTTTTTAATTATTTTTTATTTTATTTTTTTCTATGTTTTTCTCTTTTTTACCCTGAAATTCTTTCAAACACACCCCTGTATTTTCTGTTTTTGTTGTTCCCTCTTGTTTCCCTGTTCACTCTCTCTGTTTCTCCCTTTCTTCTCTCCTCTTTCCTTTATTCTCTCTTTTATGTGTACATGTAGATACAAGCTTCAAGTCAATCCCACATCCCTATTCAACACTACCCCTATATACAACCAGTTCTAATCCCCCTATATCTTTTGAAAGTGGGCTCCTCCAACAATAACAACAAGACAAACTCGGGAGCGTCTGAAACGCATTCCTTGCCCACAAGGAGTATCTACCC
>PITA01012233.1:0-63136 GCA_004023965.1 Spilogale gracilis
TGCACCGCAAGTAAGTGAGACCATGCGATACTTGACTTTCTCTTCTTGGCTTATTTCACTCAGCATAATCTCTTCCAGTCCAGTCCATGTTGCTACAAAAGTTGGGTATTCATCCTTTCTGACGGAGGCATAGTACTCCATTCACATGCCAATTTTCTAATCCTGGTCAAAGTCCTTCCTCTTTAAATGCCCATAAATAACCATGATTCTCCATATGATCGGCTAGGGCAGATCTCTGCTCAGGATGGTGAAGAAAATTTAAGGGACAGGTAAAAGTCCACACCCAAGAGACTATTTCCTTAAAGCTATACACTCCTCATCAATTCGTTTAGTCCTCCCTACCATCTAGGCCACAGGTGCTAGCATTATCTCCATCTTTAAGAGGCTCAAAGAGATTAACTCATCTTCCCAGGGTCACAAGAAGCCAACCTCCAGTCTGGGTGTGTCTGACTCAGAAGCACAGCTCTGCCTCCCACCAGTATATTTCAAAGCCACATCAGAGTGTCACTCATTGTTCAGGCAAGATGGCAACACGAGAGCGATGTAGCCGCTTTCTGAATGTGTGTTCATTTATTTAACAAACATTAAAAAAAAAAAAAACCACCCCCAAACCAAACGTTTCTACCTCTTACTGTGGAGCAGAAATGGCTACATTTTGCAGGAGGGACTTTGGATAGAAACGAAGACTTAGGGCATGGGGCCGCAGATAGTAAATGTGAGTGTGAAATGTAGACATATTTAGTAGTCCGTCAAATTCTTTACTTTCATTGACAGGCTTCCAAAAGCAATAAATGCAAGGAAATTTTGTTTAATCATACAATTGGAGTTGGTGATAAAGCTGGTCCCTACTTAGAAAATCAATAGTTTCCAAGTCCATAAATGTGCTGTTTGTACTTCTGTCTAAGGTGAGCAGGATATTTTTCAGGGTTCAGAGGTAAATATGTGACTCTGAGGAACCTCAGTGTTGAAAACCACTGGTTTACTGACTACGTTCTATATGAATGAGAGATCATGTAAAAGAAAGTTCTTTTTTAATATTTGGTTATAAATTGTCCACTTGATTGGTCAGATAATGTAATCATAACATAGTAAACATGTAGTGATGACATCAGCCATCATTTCTTGTGTCTTCAGTTCCTGACATTAATTTTTCATTTAATCTTCAAAAGCTTTGTTAGAAAGATACCCTAATCACAATTCCACTAAGAATGAACTGAAGCTTAGAAAGATTAAGCACTTGGGGCACCTGGGTGGTTCAATCAGTTGAGCAGCTGCCTTCTGCTCAGGATATGATCTCAGGGTCCTGGGATCGAGTTCTGCATCAGGCTCCCTACTCAGCATAAGGCCTGCTTCTTTTTCTCCCTCTGCCTGCCAGTCTGCCTACTTGTGCTCATTATCTCTCTGTCAAATTAATAAATAAAATCATAAAGAAAGAAAGAAAGAAAGAGAGAAAGAAAAGAAAAGAAAAGAAAAGAAAAGAAAAGAAAAGAAAAGAAAAGATTGATTAAGCACTTAATGGCAATAATTTACTTGTGAGGCAAGATTTCAGCCTGGGTCTGTTTGATGCCTGCATGGGGATAAGAAGAGTTTGGTTTACTTGCTTACACAGGAGCCATATGAGTTCAGGAAGATATGATGATGAATGGCTGACCTTGAAGTTCACCCTCTAGGTTTTAGAAATGAAGATGACCTTCAGAGGTGAAACAGACAGAAATGTCCAGCAGTTCTGGGATATAATAATGTGCCATGGTATTAAGTTTCTTGGGTCCAGATGCCCGGCTAGAACTCTAAGAAGCTGAGCTTCTCTTATGTTGGGATTAATAAGTTTTATATGATTTATTCCCGTAAACCTACAATATAGTTTGTTCAAATCAATAGGGCGGCCTATTGGATATATCCAGGTATGAAGAAATAAATTTTTTTTTTAAAGATTTTATTTATTTATTTGACAGAGAGAAGCACAGCTAGAGAGGTAACACAAACAGGGGGAGTGAGAGAGGGAAAGCAGGCTTCCTGCCAAGCAGGAAGCCCGATGCGGGACTCGATCCCGGTCTCCAGGATCATGACCTGAGTTGAAGGCAGTCGCTCAACCAACTGAGCCACCCAGGCGCCCGAAGAAATAAATTTTCCCTACCCATGAACATAGGAGGAAGGTGAGAACGAATGGGAAGATGGAGACATAATATATAGGGAGAAGAAGGAAGACAATGTGGGGTGGGTTTTGAAGCCATCCAGCTTTGTCTTCCTACACTGAATAATGATGATAATAGCAAACATTTCTTTTAAAAGTGAAGTATCATTGACATACAATGTTATGGTTTCAGGTGTACTATCTCAACCAGTCTGTCCATTACGCTGTGCTTACCACAAGTGTAACTATCACCTGTCACTATACAATGCTGCTACCATTTCGTTCATTATATTCCCTATGCTGGCAAACATTTTTTGAGCACTTACCATGTGCAAGCATTTGTGTGAGCAACTCTACTAAGTAGGTGCTATATAGGTGAGAAAAAATAAGATTCGGAGAGGTGAGATACTCTTGGAAAACCAGTCACGCTGGTCCGACTCAAATCTTCGAAAGTGTGGAATTTCTCAATCTATGCATGTATCACCCATTGTTCAGCTAAGAGTCTTTCAAAACCTCCTCCAAGGCGGCTTTGGAAACAAAGAAAGGTGTGGAGACACAATGCCTGGAGGGGAGTCTCTGAGAGGGTGTGGGACAGAACAGATGAGAACTTGGCACTGTTTAGCTATTGTAGCTTAGATAGCTTGACCATCCTTTTTTTTTTTTTTTTTTTTAAGGTTTTACTTATGTATATGAGAGAGAGAGAGTGAGTGAGTATGAGAGGGGAGAAAGTCAGAGGGAGAAGACTCCCCACTGAGTAGGGAGCCCGAAGCAGGACTTGATCCTGGCACTCCCAGATCAAGACCTGAGCAGAAGGCAGTCGCTTAACCAACTGAGCCCCCAGGGACCCCTATAGCCTGACCATTCTTACCAATGTTCTGTTTTCTTTGCTTATGTTTCTTTGTCTTCAGTTTCTTTTGGAAAATTCCAGTCTGCTTTGCTGTGCTAAGAGAAACAATGCTCTCTTGTTCATGCTTGAGCCAGAGTGCCAAGAACAACAATTTCTCTGTCAGGGTTGGAGGAAACGATGGAATGGGATGGAGGGTGGTAGTGGGGTTAATTGTGGATATCGAAGTGAGGGAAGCCTCAAAGGAAGACCACACATGCAAACACTGCCTGGTCCTTTTCTCCGCTTTGGATTGTGGCAAAGGCGAAGACAGTGGAAAGGAACAAATACCTTGTTACTTAACTTGTGCTGTGTTGTCTTTTAACTGTAGATACTCTGTGAAATAGGCACCCAGTGGAGCATATGTGGAGATGCTTTGGGGGACCCCCTAGTAGGGGTCTGCACTGTTTGTTCCTCTGATTTGGGATAAACCTGCCTGATGCATTTTCTTTTCTTTTCTTTTTTTTAATGATTTTATTTATTTATTTGACACAGAGAGATCACAAATAGGCAGAGAGGCAGGCAGAGAAAGAGGGAGAAGCAGGCTCCCTGCCGAGCAGAGAGCCCCACGCAGGACTTGATCCCAGGACCCTGAGATCATGACCTGAGCTGAAGGCAGAGGCTTAACCTTCTGAGCCACCCAGGTGTCCCTGATGCATTTTCAGTTTTTTAATTTTTAATTTTTTAAATTTATTTGACAGAGAGAGAGATCACAAGTAGCAGAGAGGCAGGCAGAGAGAGAGGGGGAAGCAGGCTACCCGTTGAGCTGAGAGCCCAATGTGGGCGATCCGGGCCTCATCCAAGGTCCCTGAGATCATGACCTGAGCTGAAAGCAGAGGCTTTAACCCACTGAGCCACCCAGGCACCACCTTCCCCCCCACCATGCATTTTCAAATCCATATCAACTCCTTCTTCTCTCCCTCCATATAGCCCTTCTAACTCCCATGGCACTGGTCTTGCCTCAGAACCAGCTCTCTTGAGTGGAGTACCCACAAGACAGCTCCAGCCTGCCTAACTTCGTCATTGTACACTGGACCAGAAAAATTCACACATCCTTCCCATACCTGTTCAGAATCTCACTAATGAAAAAACAACTGCACTTCAGTGGGCACATTCATGTTTTACCAGCTACCTCCCAAGCAGGCGCCATCTCTGAGTAAATCAACCATTCTTTAGCAAAAGAGCAGGCTGCTCTTCAAATGTCTGCTGTCTCCTCCTTGTCGTCATGCCCCAATTCCTTTTCTCTTTGTTCAGATAGGCATAGAAGGTAGGTAAGCAATTCTAGGGCATGATCATAACTTCAGCTGGAAAATGGCTCTCTTCTTGCAGGCACTTTCCAAATGTATGAATTACCAGTGGTTCTCCTACCGTCTATACTTGGTCTGGGTGGAGGATGCAAAAGGAAAAAGCAGGGGTAAAAAAAGCAATGGTGGAGGAAGGGAACTCACAGTCCTGATATTTCTTCTAGAATTTGGTTTTCATATATAAGCTGCTGCTGTTAGAAATGATGTTAGAGTAGCAAAACCAGCTTTGCTTTTAGCAAGATCTGAGAGTGCATACCTGAAGGTTTTCTTCAGAATTGAAGGTGGGGCATACAAATACCTGTTTTCCTCACTTTCTTAATGCTCTCACATTTGGGGACATCAGAAACAACAAGAAAAATTCTATTCAGCAATCCGAGGCAACGGGAAGACTCTGATCCAAGATTCTATTATGTGTGTAAATATAAGAGTAGAGATGCAGACAGGTACTTATCTCAATCACAGGGCTGAAGTGAAGAGTACAGTGGAGTAGTGAAGGGACTAAACCGTAGCCCACAATAGCTACTAAACCAGTGGGAGCCATTGTAGTTTGATAATCTCTGATTTGAAACATGTAGGGTCAGCTACGTTCTAGAATTCAGAAGTTTGGGGATATAAAAATGGCAATTGTGTATATTGTACAGTATTTCCAGGGTATCTGGAGCAATACCCTCTCATCAAACACCTTAATCTATCTTTCTTTCTTCCTTTCTTTCTTTCTTTCCTTCCTTCCTTCCTTCCTTCCTTCCTTCCTTCCTTCCTTCCTTCCTTCCTTCCTTCATTCTTTCCTTCCTTCCTTCCTTCCTTCCTTCCTTCCTTCCTTCTTTCTTTAAGATTTATTTATTTGAGAGAGAGAGAGAGAGAGAGAGAGAGTGAGCATGAGCAGGGAAAGGGGCAGAGGGAGAGAGAGAATCCTCAAGCAGATTCAGTGCCCAGCACAAAGTCTGATGTGGGGCTTGAACCCTGGACCCTGAGATCATGACCGGAGCCAAAACCAAGAGTCAGGATGCTCAACCGGCTGAGCCACCCAGGTGCCCCTTAATATTTCTGCAGTGAAATATATACATAGTCACAGTAACTGGTTTAAATAAAGACTTTAAGTAGCCTAATGCCAATTCAAGGGATGATTTGTTACTAAATGAGTTCAGAGTAGTGTATGTTTTTTTTTTTTTTTAAAGATTTCATTTATTTATTTGACAGAGAGAAACACAGCTAGAGAGGGAACACAAGCAGAGGGACTGAGGGAGGGAGAAGCAGGCTTCGCGACGAAGCAGGAAGCCCGATGTGGAGCTCGATCCTGGGTCTCCAGGATCATGACCTGAGCTGAAGGCAGTCGCTTAACCAACTGAGCCACCCAGGCACCCCTAGTGTATGGTTTTGACATCAACTGAGTTTTGAACAAATTGTCAGCTTCCAGAGTTCCTTAGATTTCAGTTTTAGATGTAAGACCGTGGGCTTGAATTACTAATGCCAGGTCACTGTCCTAGGAACCGGAAACCAACAAACCAAATCACTGGACTATAGTTTATCCTCACTGCTGATCCCTAACAATGCTTCATTAATCAGGCCCTTTACAAAATAAACTGTGTTCATTTGACCCATTCATGTTTTACTGAGCTAGCCTAAAACAATGCCCTTTCTAACAACGCCCACTCTGGCGAAAGTACTTGGTGTCTAGCAGGCCAACCTCTTCGATGACTATAATGGTGCAGAGATTTACTAAATGGTGCCCTGCTGGTTAAGGAGTATTCATACAACTCTGAAACATGCCTAATTATTGCTAGCGAGTGTCAGGTATAAGGCTGAGTTCATTGGGAATTTTACCACCTTAAACAGCATAGAGTACACCTCGTAGTTTCTAGTCCCTTTGAAGAATTACATTCTGGCTACTGTCTGTTGATAATAAGTGGCGTGCACCTTGGCCAAGCTCCTGGTAATCAAGGATTCGTTCTGCTTTTGAATGCCTGGGTATTTTTAACTTCGAAAAAAGATAGAATAAGAACCATTAATCTACTGAGTCTCCAAATTACTCAAATTTATTGTTAACTTGAGATGTTTACTATCAATTAATTGACTCATTTAAAATTAATACACTGTAGAAAGCTTCATATTATGCTAAAAATATTTTTAATATTAACTTATGAGAGCAATAAGAGATATATTTTTAGCACAGTTTAAAAAGTGCCCTAGAGTTTTAGAATTGAAAGAGTGTGTTCATAACTTCCACAGGGCTGGCGTGAAATAGAATTTTTAAGAAATGCATGCGATGACAGTCAATTCAGAATGCTAATTATCTCTGTCAGGAGGGGAATGCAATCTCTGAGGGGTACATAAGGGCCTAAAACTGATAAAATTTTATTCTTTAAACAGGATTAAGGGCACTTGGGCATTTATAAGTCTTTACACTTTTTTGAATATCTGAAATATTTCATGATAAATTAAATATATTTGTATGATTTGCATTGATTCAATCCAGGCTAGGGCAAGAAGAGCATAAAATAGACTCCTTGTCAAATATCTTGGTAGTGATGAACTATTTATTATTCAGCCATCCTACGGAGTTGCTTCCTGTGTCCTTTGATGTTTCTGGATCATTGAATGCTCTTGCTCTCCATGCTTTGAATTAGGGATTAGTTGGTAGACAAGGGGAAGCATCTCTGCAAAATAATTCAATTTTGAGGGTGAAATGTGCTATCCTTATGGAGATTAAAAGCACCAGAAGAACTCTTGGCCTCCTCCTGCTTCTTGCCACCACATTTCAGCCCTTAGTCTGCTTTTGCATGTCTCCTTCTACCTCTACCTTTGTGTGATCTGATGTAGAAATTGGTCGTTTGGGGACACTTGGGTAGTATAAGACCTATTTAGAAGTCCAAGCCACCATCTTATTTACTCAGAAAAACAGCTCTAGGAGATGTGGGCAAAAGGCCCCTGGAAAACAAAGGCAGCCAGGTTGAGGGAGATGCCCAATCAGTTAACCCCTTAACCTCCCCTCTGGGGAGGTATGGAGATGCAAACTAAGAATGGGCGGCTCCTTACCGGTACTTAGGACCAGGTGGGAATGCCCATCAGTTAATCCCCTTAACCTCCTAGACCCTGACCAATGGAGATCCTCTGGTAAACCACTCTGTGGGGATTATGAATTTAACAGTTTATTTATTTATTTATTTATTTATTTATTTATTTTTAGATTTTTTTTTTTAATTTATTTGACAGACAGAAACACAGCCAGAGAGGGAACACAAGCAGGGGGAGTGAGAGAGGGAGAAGTAGGCTTCCTGCTGAGCAGGGAGCCCAATGTGGGACTCGATCCCGGGTCTCCGGGATCATGACCTGAGCCAAAGGCAGTTGCCCAACCAACCGAGCCACCCAGGCACCCCTGAATTTAACAGTGTAAATGTATTCATCATCACAGCAGAGTGAAATAAATAACTCAGGGAAGCTAATGTGAGTTGGGTCAGCTCGAGGTGAGGTTTTCCCCTATAAAAGGTAGCCTGTAAGAATAGGTGTGGTCATTCTCTCTCTTTTAAGAGGCAACCCTGGCCTGGGCCAGTATAATTCTTGATACTTGACATGAAATAAAGGTTTGCTTGACGTTTGCTTTTATATTAGCCTCGTTCCTTTGACCATGGAGCTCAGTTGGTAGGTGGCTCAGTCGGTTAGGCATCTGCCTTTGGCTCAGGTCGTGATCCCAGGGGATTGAGTTTCACCTTGGGCTCCTTGCTCAGTGGAGAGCCTGCTGCTCTGCTTGCTGCTCCCCCAGCACATGCTCGCTCTCTCTCTCTCTCTGGGAAATAAATAAATAAATAAATAAATAAAATAAAATCTTAAAAAGAAAGAAAAAATTTGGTTATTTGTCACACTATCCATGTTTTTTTGTTGTGTGCTTCCTTTCTCATGGAGGTCATTGAAAATAAGTCAACATTATAACAGGGATATGGCCTTTCCCAGAATCCCAGACTTTTTTCTCTAAAAATTTATATGCAAAAGAGCCAGAGTCTACATCAGTCAGTCTTAACAAGATGTGGGAATCTAATCATGGGCTTATTTTGTAGGCAGAAAAATCTTCTTGAAAGTAAATCTTAAGCAAACATTATGAAAATTCCTTTTTAATACTGTTTACACTGTGTTATTATATTTAACAGTTTCTCATATTAAAATCCTGTTTGCCTTTTAGATATCATCCCAGTAATTATGTAACATTCTATTATGAGGGTAGTTCAGATAAGAAAGGTCTTTGATATCATGTACACATGTGTTATGTTTGCAATATGATTGTTCTTAGAATCTTGAGATATACATTCATTTCTCTAAAGTAAAATATGCTAAATTTGAAATCCTCAAATAAACTTAAGACTTCCAAAATTTGTTATTTCATGAAGAGGACACCTGTGTTTTGTTGGTGATGTTTATCCTCTGCTTATGGGCTGGTCTTTGGGAAATGGGCAGCACTAAGATCTTCTTGCTCAGTAGCTACTTCTGCTATTAATTCCCTCAAAAGAGGTGTGGGGAATATCAGGAGCAGAACCAAGGAAGAAAAGGAAGTCAAAATCTGGTAAGAGTTTCCAGAATTCTCTGTTGTCACTTTAAACAGGGTAAAGGAAAGAGAACTAGAGTCATGGGTCCTACAAGGCTCTGATTTTGGTGAATAAAGCCAGGACCCTGGTTTTCTTGGTTCCATGGGCCAAGGTATGGTCAGTTTTTATGTATCTGCTATACTGGGTAGGAGAAGGACCAGTCTAGAGCTGTAAGGATCCCAGAGTAAATTCACTTCTACTGGAAAAGCAATCCGAAATTATGGTCTTCGAATGATAGGGTGGTTATATTATCTTCAGGAAGAGGAAACTTCAATGTTCAATTGTATGACATCATAATGGTCTATGTTTCTAAGGGTGAAATTAGCCCAAGTACATTTGCTTCTAGGCAATGTCCTTGACAAGAGCTGATTTACAATGGAAGCTTCTCTAAGACATTGCAGACCTCGAGAGATCTCAGTGTACTAATCTGGTCATACTTCTTCAGTGTCCCAAACTGGATTGGGAATGATGATAACACACCTCTATAGCACTTAAGTATTTACAAAGTGATTTCTTTTATCCTTAAATGTAGGACTAGAACTCTGGATAGAGGATCAAACTGGGTAGATAAAGATACTCAATACAGCAGGAGTTCTGATCTGGCTTTGATGGGGATTCTACACTGTTTAACATGTGCATTCATTTAATTAATAGTTTTTGAGTTTCCCTAATGTGCCAGGCACTGTTCAAGACATGCAGGCATTGCAATAAATGAAACCAAGTCCTTATCCTAATGGAACCTACACTTTTGCCAATGAAAATATGGGAAATATTGACGAGAGAGAAGTGCTGTAAAGAAAAACAAAGCAGGATATAGGGTTAGAAAAGTAAAGCAGAAGAGGATGCTGTTTTGCAAAGGTGGTAAGAGAAAGCTCTTTGAAGAAGGTAATGTTTGAGTGGAGACTGGAATACATCAAAGAAGTAAACCATCGGGCTATCTGAAGGAACAACATTCCAGGCAAAAGTAACAGAACATACAAAGCATATTCTAAGGCAAAAGCATATTTACATCATTTTTGCTGTTTATTATAGAAAAATTTAAACATATACAAAAGTAGACAGAATTTTGTAATGAACCCCATGTATCCATTACTTTGCTTCTATGCTTCCAACCAGTATACAGACTCCACCTCCCTATATTGGATTATTTGAAAGCAAATTCAAGACACCATATGAATATTGAGTATGTATTTCTTTCTTTTTTTTTTTTTTAAAGATTTTATTTATTTGACAGCGAGAAACACAGTGAGAGAGGGAACACAAGCAGGGGGAGTGAGAGAGGGAGAAGCAGGCTTCCCGCCGAGCAGGGAGCCCGACATGGGACTCGATCCCGGGTCTCCGGGACCATGACCTGAGCCGAAGGCAGTCGCCCAACCAACTGAGCCACCCAGGCGTCCCGAGTATGTATTTCTAAAGTTAAGAACACCTTTCTTTGACACACTACAATATCACTACCATACTTAAAAATTTATCAATAATTCATTAATATTATCCAATATTCTCTAGTATTCAGCTTTCTAGATTAGTTCATGTATATTTTTCCTAGTTGGCTTCTTAAAGTCGATTTTTAAATTTAGTTATCAGAATGTTCAAAAAATGGCAAGGATGATTGTGTGGCTGGAAAGAACAGAAGCCAATACTAAGTTTCAAAGCCTTGCAGTGGGGGACAAAAGCAGATTCAGAATCAAAACAATCCAAGTAACTGAGAGAAGGTGATCAATGGTTTGGATAAAATGAATGGTCCGAGGTCAGCTGGCGAGATCCAGTCTTTTTTTTTTCCTTTTAGGAGGAGCGTTGTCCTCTGAGCCTAACCTCTGGGAAGCTAGGAGATGAGATTGCTCCACCCTTGAGATTCTTGAAATCCTTGCCCCCAGGCTCTTTTCAAAGAGTCTGGGAAGGAGAATGCCCTTTATACTCTGCAGTAAAGTAGGAAACTTTATATAAACTAGCTCTCAATTCTCACAGCAATCCTGCAAGATAATGATTATGTATAAGAAACGAAATCAAGGTTCAGAGAGGTCAAGTACGAGGTACAATGTGGACTTGATTGCTAGCCTATATGGCCTCAAAGCTGATCTTTTCTTTCTGATATTATGTCATATAGTCATTTGTTTATTGTCTGTTTCCTCTCTGATGAGAATGTAAGCTCAAAGAGGCAAGGACCTTGTCTGTCATTCATTGCAATTTTCCTAAACCCAGCCAAGTGTCTGGCACATAAGGGAAAATAAAAAATATTAATTCAATGAATGATATACATGTTGTATAACCTTGAGCCTCACAGGAAATGCTCTTGCAGGAGTCAATTCTACAAATGTCAACCCTTCATGGTTCAACATGGAACTTTTCATCCTTCCCCAACTCCTTCAATTTCTTCTAGATCCAAAGCTCTGGTACGGGAAGACTTGGAATGTTGTCAGGGTTGTGCAAGGTGAGGAAAGCTCTGGACCGATCCCTAATGAGATATTTTACCCACTAGGTTAATAAAAAGCAATGTCTGGAAAAAAAAAGGAAGTTCTGATAGACAATATCAAGTATTAATGAGAATGTGGATTAGCAGGAATTCTTACATGCCACTGGTGGAAGTGAGATACAGTCATTTAGAAAAATGTTGGCACTAACTTGTAAAATTGAACTTTTGCATACCCTAAGACTCAATAGTGCTTCTCTTCAGCCTTATTCCTAAAGACCTCTTGCAGATATCTTTTCACCAGGAGATACATTCTCAAGGTTTTGTTCAAAATGGCAAAAACCAACCAACCAGTTAACCCCCCCCCCAAAAAAAACCCTTAAATTAAGCAACCCAAATATCTAAGGACTTTAGAGCAACTTCGTAAGTCGTGCTATGGTTCAATAGAAGAATTTTACACAACTGTGAAAATGAATATGTGAGCTATAGCTGAAGGTAACAACACAGATGAATCTTAGAAACATACCCTCAGATGAAAAAAAATCAAGTTGCAGAAGATTACAATAAATATATTATTTTTCTAAAGCCTAAACAAGGAAAATAAGATAATAAAAAGTTTAAAGATATATACATCTGTGCTAAAACTTCTGTTTTTTTTTTTTTAAAGGAAAAATAAACACAGTTCAAGATTGGGTTCCTTATGAAGAGGAGGCAGAGGAATGAGGTAGGTAGATGGAAAAAACTGTTAATGTTCTAGTTCTCCTTAAGTTTGTGTGGGGTGTTCATGCTTTACTGCAATGTTTCAAGGCTTATATATAAATTATGTGACTTCCTTGGTATGTGTCAGGTGTCTAATAAGCAAATAACTCAAACAAGCCAGCTCAGGATGGAGCTTTGTTTGAAGGCGTCATGTCTGTCATCTGCCCAGCCATCTGCGGGCTGCTGGCAACAGTGTATTTCTGGCATCTGGAATCTGTTGTTTACCGCATCGTGGGTGCCAAGAGGTGAGCTGAATCCCATAAGTGAGAAATGAAACACTCACTTAAACTTGGAACTCCCAAGTACATACCAGTAATTACACCGCAGAGAGGAGACTTCATTCAAAGAAAGCGTATTTCTTTGTATTTAAGCATTTCTTTACTGTTTGACAATGTAGTGATCCTACCAAGAGATACCAGGGATTAGAATGTATTCTTTTCTAAACATTTTTCTTCATGCCATTGTGTTGCATAAAGCTGCCAAAGATCACACCTTGGATTCACTTAGCCTCTTCCTTACAGTCAAGGACAGGGAGGCACACAAATTCTCAACTAAATGAGGGGCACCTGGGTGATTCAGTCATTAAGCATCCTCCTTCAGCTCAGATCATGATCCCAGGATGCTGGGACCGAGCCCCACATCCAGCCCCATGTCCAGCCCCGCACTGGGCTCCCTGCTCGGCGGGAAGCCTGCTTCTCCCTCTCTCACTCCCCCTGCTTGTGTTCCCTCTCTAGCTGTGTTTCTCTCTGTCAAATAAGTAAATAAAATCTTAAAACAAACAAACAAACAAACAAATTCTGAACTAACTGTGTAGAATTATGTGTCTGTGACCACTTGACCTCATGTGAATAAAGGAACAGATTTTATCCCTCTCAGCAATTTCAGGAGTCCTGGCAGCTTTTGCAACCTGTAAATGGGGTAAACTTCATTAATTCTAATTAAGGGTCAAAAATGAAAATCGAAAACACAGAGGCTTTTCCTTAATAAGGAGTTTTAACAACATGTGACCTTAGCTGTGTGACAAAGACAGTATTTGTACTACAGTCTGAGGTGTTGGACTATTTTGGAGATTATTAAGTGTTCTGAAAAGGAAACTTCTTCATTACTTTTAATGATAAGTTTTAAGTAGGTGGGAGAAATGGGTGAACTGTTTTTGTTTTTTGGTTTTTTGATTTTTTAGTTGAAGCAAATTGAATTTAAAAAATCTATATGCTTATTCTCTTTGTAATAAATAGATTTATAAATCACCCTAAAGATATGATCAATGTAAATAAGCTGGTAATTTAAACATTTTTTTCATTTATACTTTCATTTGTGTGTCTTTAGCACATGAGCAGATACTTGCTAAATTCCTACCTTACTTTCTTCAGATTAGACACCTTGGGTCAATCATTGATCCAGACTACAAGGTAATTTTCTTACAAATTTAAAAACAGCTTTTAATAGACCAAGTAAAGAAGGCTTGTACGGGTATTACATAAATATCACATGGATATGCACACATATGCAGAGATGAAAAAATATTTTAAAAAATAGGCTAGAACATTTTCACTGAGGTGAGGTATACACGTTGGGCCTTGCAATACAGGTGGATGTCTGAAGAAGGACATAGAGGGGAAAGCATGTCAGAGAAATGTACAAATGGGAAAGCATGAAACATATTCCAGAAAACATGGGTCCAGTTTGAGTTCATAAGAGGAAGTGGTAAGGGTTGAAGATGGAAAGTTAGATTGGAATCAGGCTGTGATATCTTTGGCTGTTGGGCTGAGAGGTTTGGATGAGATTCAGGATGTAGCAAAAGATAAATTATTGGATGTATGCAACCGGCCTCACTCAGCTCTCCCACTCTGTGATGTGGATCTAAGCCATGGAAATTATTAACTCATATTCCCTGTGTCTAGCTCTTCCCTGAGCTGGTTAAAAGTGAGACAAATAGGGCGCCTGGGTGGCTCAGTGGGTTAAAGCCTCTGCCTTCGGCTCAGGTCATGATCTCAGGGTCCTGGGATCAAGGCCCGCATCGGGCTCTCTGCTCAGCGGGGAGCCTGCTTCCTCCTGCCTTTCTGCCTACTTGTGATCGCTCTCTCTGTCAAATAAACAAATAAAATCTTTAAAAAAAAAAGTGAGACAAACAAACTGTGGGTACTTGGAGAAACACAGAGAGCCTGTATTGTTGTATGATTAAGGTCAGGGACCTTGTCCTATTCATATTGAGATATCTTGCACCAAGCTTGGCATGAGATTACTGCTTAATATCTGTTAGTTCTGATCTTTATCTTGTCAGTCATTTGGTAGAAATCAAGAAAAAAAAACCCAAAGTCCATATATTCCCCCTTTTTTTAAAATTAAATTTTTGTAATTACAAAAGGACACTGAATAGACATAACCAAATACAACGTATTGTATTGGCTTGGGAAAAAAATAGGTGCAAAGGCATTTTGGGGACATTTGGGAAAATTTGAATACAGTCCAGATATATGAGGATATTATGGGATTATTACTCATTTTCTCAGGTGCCTGCAACTAGCGATCAAATGCTCAGCAAAAAAGAAAATATACATGCATGTATATATGTGTATATACACACACTCACACACACACACACACACACACAGGTAAAGAAAATATATGAAAACATTACTAATTGTTGAATCTGGTTTGGTTTGGTGGTATGCAAGTATTTATCTTTGCTATTCTTTTAACTTTTCTATATGTTTGAAACTGTTTGTAAATAAAGTTGGGAAGGGTTTTGTTTTCTTTTTTTAAGTAGGCTCCACACTGGGTGTCAAATCCAATGTGGGGCTTGAATTCATGACCGTGAACTCAAGACCTCAGCTGAGATCAAGAGTTGGATGCTTACTGGGGTGCCTGGGTGGTGGCTCAGTGGGTTAAGTGTCTGTCTTCAGCTCAGGGCATGATCCTAGTAGGCTGGGATCTAGCCCTGCATCGGGTTCTGCTCAGTGGGGGAGCCTGCTTCGTCCTCTCCCTCTCCTACTCCCCCTGCTTGTGCTCTCTCTCTCTCTCTCTCTCTCTCTCTCTGTCAAATAAATAAATAAATAATTAAAAAAAAAAAAAGAGTTGGTTGCTTACCAACTGGGCCATGCAGGCACCCCAATGAGGAAGGTTTTTATTTTATTTATTTATTTATTTTCTTTTTTAAAGCAAAGAGAAACTTTTATTAAAAATATTTTATTTATTTACTTGAGAGAGAGAGAATACAAATGAGGGGGAGAGAGAGGGAGAGGAAGAAGCAGACTCCACGCTGAGCAGGGAACCCAATGCAGGGCTGGATCCCAGGACCCTGAGATCTGAGCTGAAGTCAGGTGCTTAACTGACTGAGCCACTCATGTGCCCCAGGAAGGCTTTAAATTTCAAAACCATGCTCCATCAGTCAGGGTTCTTAATTTTTGGAAAGAAACCAACTCTGGTTAATTTAGGGAAAAGGTCTTTATTTAGAAGATCATGAGTAGTTCATGATCCTTTGGGAAAGCTTGAAAGTCATATGTCCGACATGCCCTGTGAAGAGCTCCTTGCTGCCCCCACCAACCTCATAGCTGATTCTGCCAACCCTCTGATGCTCCTGTCACTGCCATGTCTTCCTCTGGAGATGGAACCGAGCTGCCAGGAAGCTGCTGCCCCTTCTGGGCCAGAATGGATTCTGTGAGCATCTGACTGGTGGAGCGCATGCCCTGACCACAGGGTAAGCATGTAGCTTGCATTTCAGTTTCTAGAGCTGATGCTTGGCCTGCTTCCTAAGGTGAGGATCCTCCAGAAACAGTAGGGTGGTTCAGATGTTGTTTGTCCAAGAACAATCACAAAAGTCAACTGCTTCTGCAACTGATATAGAAGCTAGAAGTTGAAGGACTAAATAAGGGATGCACAGATTTGTGAAGATGGGCGGAGACAAGGACCCGAGCTGAAGTATGGAAGGGGATGCAAGGAAGGGATGAATGTGGGAAACATCCAGAAAGTAAAATGCACAGGGTTTTGTGGCTGATTCCATATAGTAGAAGAAGTAAGACAGAGCTGTTGAGTAAAATTCTAAGATTCCTGGCTGGACAGACTGGGTCACTGGTGATGCCATTCACTGAGGTGATAGGCTAAGGAGCCTCCATTTGCCCCACCAGAGCTCTCCTCTACCCTTTACCCCACTGCTTTGTGCCCCAGGAAACTGATATCTGTGGGTTGAGTCAGCTGGGCTCCTTTAACCTCTGACTTCAGGTTGGGTTGGCCAGTGGGTGGTAACAGCAGGAGATCCTGTGTGATGGCAATGGGTGTGGCCACAGCTTCCGTCAGGCAGCCCTTCCTCCCCCTGCAAGTAACCTCTTCCCCAGGGCCTCCAGCCTCATGGGGGATAACTGCTTCCTCTCTGCTGCTGAAGAATCTCCTTACTGAATCTCTCAAACTCTTCACTAAACTCTCTTCAACTTCTTCTTTAGTACGTTATCTGTTTCCTGCCAGGATGTTGAGTCTATGATGTTCGTGTGACACATAAGTGGCAATGTGTACCTAGAGTTGATGTCAGGGGAAAAGCCTGGGCTAGATCTCCTAGTTATTAACACCAGCATTAGGCTATTCGGCTGTTGAAAATATGTAATGATAGGAAAGATTTTAAAGCTGAAGATAGAGAAAGCAGGACTCTGAGGAAGATCAGTATTTAAGGAGGCAACTGCAAAATTAGAAGTGTGCAAATGAAATTGAGAAAAAGTATTCAGAGAAACAGAAGAAAGACTACGGTGCAACTGCGTCACAGAGGGATGGTAGGAAAAAGTTTCAGGAAGGAAGGAGTGGACAATAATATCAATAACATGTGTGGGGCAAGTTCTGAGAATTGAAAATCTGGTCGGGAAATCTGAGGGTTATTGATGACTCACCCATAGGAACTTTCAGTGGACTGGTGTGGGTGAGAATGCATGGGGTGAGAAATGAATGGTCAGTGACGAAGTTGGGATGCAAGGTCATTGAACATGTAGAGTATGAATATTAGCCTGTGACTCAAGTCTGTAAAAAAAATTATAACTTGTTGATGTAGTCCACCAATTCAATTTCTATTTTGGGTCCCTCAATTCCAGTTTTGTTAGGATTTTAGAATATTAGTCCTAAGATGGGGCAGGGGATATTTGGAGGTCTAGGATGGCTAGACAGGTTGGGTGGTTTTGTCCACGTAGATGTATCTTTCCTCCTTTCCCCAGACCAGAGAAATCAATTTTTAGAATTGGGGAAGAGGATGCTATCTATTCTCCTTCCACTTTTATTTTCCTGTCCCTGGCCTCTTTTCAAGCCATTTTCTCTGTATCCTAAATCCTCTCCCTGTTTGGGGGTTTGAGACTTTGGAAACAGGTGCCAGAAAGATTTTTCTTCTATACCCCTTCCTCTATGACAACAAATCTATAGGTTTGATAGTGGGCAAGTTTTGGGAAAATGACAAGCTATAGAAGGGGGGAAATACCAAAAAAATTAGGTTAATATATCAAATATATTGTCTTGTCATATAGATTGCTATTTAAATAATGTAAGTTGGGAAGGGAAGAGGAAAAATAGCATGATAGCATGGATATGGCATAAGCAAAAATGTTCTCCTGGAATGACAGCAATTGTGATTTTTAAAAGTACAAGAAGTGTCCCTTTTCTACAGAGATTTTCCCCACAGATGCATGTAAACATACAATGATAGGTTCATTGTTTCATTCTCACAGTCTTACTTTGAGATCCTCATACTTACATTAAGTCCCTCATAGTCACAGCGGTTAATATGGAGCCTAAGCTTCTTTTGTTCCCCTGCACAGGACTGTTGCCTGAGGGGTGGGGCTTGTTAAACCTGAGAAAGAGTACCTGATCAGGAGGGAAAAGTATAGAAAGTGAAGGATTCAAGAAGAGGAATTTTATCTACTCTTAGCTTCTTAGAACTTGCTGTATTATACTAACCAACATCAAAAGTCAGTTTTCCCAATTAACCAATAAACTGTACTATAAATCACTTTCTAAAGATGCCCAACATAAGTACTTAGTAATAATTTCATTTTTCCCTTTTTCCTCATGGCAGGATCAGTATAACTATGGTCTCTTCTGGGAATAAAGGCATTCCTTTCATCTAGAAAACCCAATGCTAACTGGCAATAAATCATTGCTTATTGAATTCTACAACCTAAACTATATGTTACAGAAGAAATTCTAACTCCTATGCATCATAATTAACATCAAATTGCAGTACAAGATTGCAGAACAACAAGAAGCTACATGGCAATAACCCTGGCTGATCAGATCTAAATTAACTCACTCAGCAATTACTTAAGGGGAAGGAGGAAAGATAATCAAGACAGGGTCTACGTATGAAGCTAACGGTAGCCGCATAGTGGTTGTATCAGTCTGGGTCCAATTAATGAGAGAACTATGCAGTGATTTGAACAGAGAACGTTTAATGGAAAGAATTCTTAGCTATAAAAAGGCACTGGAGTAACCAGACTAGTAAGAAGTAAAGGGAACTCAAAAGACTAAGAATCACAGATGTAAGCAACAGATACTATCTCCGTGGCTAAGAAACGTGCCCAAGCAAAAGATCCAGACTTTGGAGAGGTCAAGACTATGAGTCACTGGAGGAGATAGTCCCACAAATAAGTACCTGAGTTGAGGGACGCCTGGGTGGCTCAGTCAGTCAAGCATCTGCCTTCGGCTCAGGTCATGATCCCAGGGTCCTGGGATGGAGCCCTGCATTGGGCCCCCTGCTCAGTGGGGCATCTGCTTCACCCTCTGCACCTCCCCCACACACTCTCAAATAAATAACATATTAGAAAAAAAAAAGTACCTGAGTTGCTGAGTCACTGGAACTTGCTGGAAATCCATCCTCTAGAACTTGGCAGAAATCTACCTTCTGGAACTTGCTGGACAGCCGTTATGTGGAACTTGCTGGAAATCTGCCCTCCAGGGTTTCAAAGAAAGGTGTTCGTAGAGAAGTATCTACAGCACAGACAATCTGCCACAAAACTGCTTAGAAGGGAATGTTGGGGGTAAAGCTGCTGGGTGCTGGGAGCTGGGGCTACTAGCTACCATGCAGTGGAATCAGCAAGTAAGAAGCCCCCTAGACTGCAGGTGGCAGACACTTGGAAACCTGAATAGGCTACACTAGCTGGACCGTGGAGAAGTCACAGGCACTGCAGGAATCCATTGAATGAGTAGACAGGAACCAGGAATCAGGATGCTTCTCTAGTCCAATGCCTCTCTGGCACTTTCTACTGACCAAGCTAAATGTTGTGCCAGCTGGCAAAGAAAATGTTAAATTTAAAGGGCCTAGATGCAGGTTCACAGAGCAGGCAAAAAGGGTGAATTTAGAACTGAGAGACAACAAATTGGTTACTGCCATGACAAAGATCTACAGATTCTTTCCCCCACTCCTACTTTTAAGCCCCTGAAAAATGTTTTAATGTTTTCTGAGGAGGATGGGTATGAACCAGAGGAATGATAAAATCCCCCAATATAGATAAAATTCAAATTCTTTTTTGTGGATCTTTCGGGTTCCAGGCAAATCATGAGATGTGGTCAGAAACCAGGTTAGCATCCACGGGATGCGCATGGATATGAAGACGGATTTGCCTGCTGAGAGCACATTATGTCCATTAGGTATTAATGCAACCTGTTTGGTGTGATGAGGGCAGCCTGCAGGAGTAAGTGGGGTAAGGGAGTGGGAAATGGGAGATGCCATACTGAAGTATAAATCTCTGCAGGCTCTATTTCTTTTTTTTTTTTTTTTTTTTTTTTTTTTTTTTTTTTTTTTTTAAAACTTTAGGTAGGATACATTACCTCCAGAAGAGTTATAGCACCCATTTTTTTTTTTAAAAGATTTTATTTATTTGACAGAGAGAAACACAGCCAGAGAGGGAACACAAGCAAGGGGAGCGAGAGAGGGAGAAGCAGGCTTCCCGCCGAGCAGGGAGCCCGATGTGGGACTCGATCCAGGGTCTGTGGGATCATGACCTGAGCCGAAGGCAGTGGCCCAACCAACTGAGCCACCCAGGCGCCCCTGCAGGCTCTATTTCTTAATACCATCATCTAAAGGGAGTGGGAAATAATCTTTTTAATAATGAGAAGTTTGGCTGTGAAGGTGAAGACAAGAGGCAATAGTAGTTGAAGAGAAATATAGAGCCTGGAATTTTTTCTTTTTTCTTTTTTTTTGATAAAGATTTTCTTTTTCTTTCTTTCTTTCTTTCTTTCTTTCTTTCTTTCTTTCTTTCTTTCTTTCTTTCTTTCTTTTTTTTTTTTTTTTTTTTTTTTTTTTTTAAATAATCTCTATATCCAGCATGGGACATGAACTCATGACCCCGAGACCAAGAGTTGCTTGCTGCACCGACCAAGCAACCAGGCACCTCTGGAGCCGGGAAATATTTAAAAAATTAAATAGAAGAGACTTGAGCCAGTGGAAAAGACAATGGGAAGGATCCAGTGGAGATGGAAGGCTTGAATATAAGAGAAATAAAGTAGAGTTCCTGAGAAGGCGGGATGAGATGGGATCTGAAGAAATAAAAACACCTTTCAAGCTAATATTTTGATCAGCTTTTGTTAAAATTTAAAAGTTCAGAAGATTATCGTAATAACATTTTCTTAAAATAACTTTTGTTGGGACACTTGCCTGGCTCAGTCACTAGAGCACGCAACTCTTGATATTGAAGTGGTGAGTATGAACCCCACATTGAGAGTAGAGATTAGTTGAAAAAATAACTTTTATTAACTTCAATTACCACTGATATTCAAGTGACCCAAAAAATTAAGGTATGTAATTTAAAACACTGAGAAGAAACCTTCCTGACCTAAGTATCTTAAGAATTCAAAGTACAGTGCTGGTGTTAATTCCTCTCAGTAAGCTAAAGAAGAGAGGTGAGAGAGTATTTACATTCCAGTGACCTCTCAATTGCATCAAGGAAAAAAGAACACTGTTACGAGACAGCTGGGGCAAAAGTCTTACTGAAGTATAAATCTCTGCAAGCTCCATTTCTAAATACCATAAATTACATAGTTTTTCTCTTTATAGTGCAAGAAACTTCCCAAGACATTCAGTTTTATTTGTTTAATTTTTTTATTTTTAAAAATTTTTTAATTTTTAATTTTTTATGATAAATGCTTTTATTTTTTTCATTGAAAGACAACGGGCTATGTCATATATAATTTTGTCTGAAACTTTAACAATAAATTTATCTCTAAGCGTCACTTAGGTTACACAGAAACTCTGAAGATTCTATAGTTCTAGAAAATAAATTCTAAGTATAATTATTTACAAAATAATTGTCAAGAAATTTTGAGAATGATAATGCTATAAAGGTTATAATGTTATACCTAAAAAAATGCTAAGGCAGTTCTAGGTGCTTAGCTTAATTTTTAAAGTTGGGGTTTTTTAAATATGTATGTATGTTCTGTATTTATTGAAATATAGTTGATATGCAATGTCACATTAGTTTCAGGTGTACAGTACATAGTACATAAACTTTGACAAGTTTATAAATTATGCTATGCTCACAAGCATTGTTAACCATCTGTCACTATAGAAATCTATTACAGTACCATTGACTACATTCCCTATGCTGTACCTTTCTTTTTTTTTTTTTGCTGTACCTTTCATCGTGGTGACTTATTCACTCCATAACTGTATCTCCCACTTGATTTCACTCATTTTGTTTATCCTCCCACACCAAGCCATTAGTTTGTTCTTTGTATTTATGTGTCTATTTCTGCTTGTTTATTAATTTTGTTGTTGGTGAGGTTTTTTTTTAAATTCCACCTATAAGCAAAATCATGTATCATTTGTTTTTCCCTGGCTTATTTCACTTGGCACAATATCCTCTAAGTCCATCCGTGTTGTCACAAAAGGCAAGCTCTCATTCTTTTTGATGGTGGAGTAATATTCTATTGTATGTATATGCCACATCTTCCTCATTCATTCATCTATCAATTGACATGTGAGTCCCAAAACACTTTTTAAAAAATTTTATTTATTTATTTATTCCAAAACACTTACTTTTAATGTCAAAGTTTTTGCTTAGTATTTCCAGACATAACCTTTAGTTGTAAAGCATCTGATGATTACAGAGTCTGTAACATATTTGTTTTTATTTAGTATGAAGATTTCATAAGGGTTTTACAGAAACACAGGAAAATGATGCATTAGAACAGAATACACTTGATTCCGTGGACTTGGGTTGCAATCTGAATGCCTATTATAGGAAGGTAAGACACGTCACAGTCCGAAGTGACTTTAGAAAATATAGTTGAAAAGAGAATATAGGACAAAATTCATAAACACAAAAGAACATAGGTAATAAAAGCAGGCAATCACTCATAGAAGTGCGGGCAGAAAGAGGCCACTGCTGGAGCAAGAGGAAATTTGGAACTGAAACGCTCCTAGAACCAAGGTCTTCTTGGGAAAAGGCCTTAAGAGTTGGGGGTTGCAGCCCTAACCATGTGGTCACTGCTATCATTTCCCTACTTTCTGATCTATAAAATAAATGGATTCATTTAGACAGATTTTTAAGATCCAGGCAATAACATGGTAATAGTCCATATACCTCTGGACTACCCTTTTTTTTTTTTTTTTAAGGATTTTATTTATTTGACAGAGAGAAACATAGCCAGAGAGGGAACACAAGCAGAGGGAGTGAGAGAGGGAGAAGCAGGCCTCCCGCCGAGCAGGGAGCCCAATGTGGGACTCGATCCCGAGTCTCCGGGATCATGACCTGAGCTGAAGGCAGTTGCTTAACCAACTGAGCCACTCAGGCGCCCCTCTGGACTACCCTTTTAACATAAGTCACCTAGCTTTACAGTTAAAATAAAAATTAAAAGATGAAAAACGCAAATACAAACGGACCCTGCTAGACTAGGTCTGTGACTAATTACCGCGAGGCCAAAGAGGAGATAAAAAACGGGACTGGGCCTGATTGGGTGAAAGGCCGCAGGCGTGGAGGCTGCGTTTCAGCTGATGAGCTCGGCCCACCCCGTGCGGTGGCTGCGGCCGCGGCGGCGGAAGGGGCGGTTCCGCAGCCGGAAGTGACGCTACGCCGGCTTTTTTGCCCTGAGGGGAGGTGGAGCTGGTCGGCGGAGGGCGGCTGTGGCGGAAGAGGTTCGGCTGCTGATGGCGGCGCCAGCTCGGAAGCCCCTCTAACGTTCCGTCTGGCCTGGAGCCCCTCGCAGGGTAAGCGCTTTCCCCGCCCGGTTCCAGCACCTTTTGCGGGGCGGTTCCCAGCTGGAGCTCTCTGGGGGTTCGTGATTCGCTTCTGAGCTCTTAGAGTCTAGGGGCCTGGCCAGTCTCGGGAATGATCTCTGGTGACGATGCAGCCAAATGACGATGCTTTCCTTCTCGAGGACAAACTTTTCCTCTTGGACTACGACTGTGACGGGGATGTGGGCAACTTCAGTTAGCAGGGGGCCGGGAAAAACGACGGGTGGCTGCCCCATCCGGCCGGGAGGCCTCGGGATAGGCCTTCCCTGTTTGGGGGAGTCTTCTGGGACGTGGGCATTTTGGCAGGGGCGAGTCATGCCGGGGGACCCCTGAAGAAGAATCTGCCTTGCTGGCGGCCCAGTTCTAGGGTATGTTTTGAGGTCAGTGGGTGTGCTGCCGGCGTGAACTAGCTTGGGAAAACGGGTCGAGTGCTAGGCTTGGATTTGCCTGGGTGGGGTGAAACCCAGGTGTTTTGGTTTGTGTCGCCTGTGGAGAAAGAGGCGTGGCCTCAGTGCGCCGCCTACGTTGGGGGCCGGGGGCGGAGTTAGCTGTTGGGGCTGGATCGCGTACTTCACCTGGTTTAGCAGACGCTTTTCTTGGTCTGTTTGTAGATGGCCCTTACGCATAACTACTTCATAGAGATCTTAAAGTCTTCTGCGGAGAGTCACGTCTTCCTTTGCTTAGGCAACTTTTCTTGATTTCACAACTCTCCTTCCCCCCACCGAGCACCCGGAAGGTCCGCAGTTGTGGGCTAGTTCCCACAAGCGCACAAAGCCTCGGGCAATCTTTGAGACGGTTGGGGGTGCGGTTGTGCGCGACTGTTTGCACATATATTATCTTTTCTATGGTAGTTTTGTTTGAAAACACTTCGGCATTGATTTTCTACGTATATTACATTTTAGGCATCACAGTTCAGTTACGAGTTGCTGTTATGACAGGGATTTACGTGGGAAAGTTAAAATTTTCAACTCTGCTTTATGCTCATCGTAAAATTTCTTTTTTTTTTTTTTTTAAGATTTTATTGTGTGACAGAGAGAGATCACAAATAGGCAGAGAGGCAGACAAAGAAAGAGGGGGAAGCAGGCTCCCCGCTGAGCAGAGAGCCCGATGTGGGACTCCATCCCAAGACCCTGAGATCATGACCTGAGCCGATGGCAGAGGCTTAACCAACTCTGAGCCACCTAGGCACCCCATTGTAAAATTTCTATGAGCGGACTGAGCACTGATTATAGTTTTGGTGCTCAGTTCCAAAACACTTAAAGATATTTTTGAATTACATGTTAATAGAAAAGTGGACTGGTTGCCCCTCAGGTATAGAGAAGGGGCTGAGGCCAAGCCTTTTGTTCTTAGAGTTGATTACGTGAGAAAAGACTTGCTAGGTCTTTTTTTATTTTTTATTAGGTTTTTTGTTGTTGGCAGCTTCAGAGGACATCCTAACGTAGTTTTTGTTCTCATCAACACATTCTTAAGTCATATACCTTTATTAACGGTTATGGTTGCAGCCATTTGATGTTAACTATGAAACGCCCTAACGAAGCTCATGTTCGTCTTTGGGAGAATATTTGCGGGACCGCATATGCGAAATTTATTAGATTTTATTCTTTGGGAATTTTAACATTACCTAAGTAAAATTTTGGCTCTTCTGGCTTTTTAAATTTTTTTTTTTTTTTAGATTTTATTTATTTATTTGACAGAGATTGAGAGAGAGCTGAGGGAGCACAAGTAGGCAGAGAGGCAGGCAGAGACGGGGAAGCAGGCTTCCCACCGAGCAGGGAGCCTGATGTGGGACTGGATCCCAGGACCCTGAGATCATGTCCTGAGCTGAAGGCAGAGGCTTAGCCCACTGAGCCACCCAGGCGCCCTGGCTTTTCTGGCTTTTTAAAGTGTATTTTGGCCCAAATAAACCCTTAGAAAAAGGTAAAAATTCCCTCTTTATATGGGCCAAGTTACCACTTTTTAGAAATTGCCTTTTAAAACAGTCTATGGAGTAAATAAAAGTGGTATTAGTAAAACCAGGGTAGAGTGTAGAGGCAGGCACTCAGGTGTGAAGAATTCTAGAGATAGGGATGTTTTTAAGAGTGCAATTTAACAGATTGTTGGCTTTGCATCTGCCTTCCAGAAAGATTGCAGGTAACATTTTTCTGCTCTGTAAACCAGCTGATAGTTTTTGACCTAAAGTATGAATATTTGAAAACTATTAGAATGTCAGTTTTTCCTTCAGGTATTTGTGTGTCCTATGGGACTGAAGTTTAGAGATAATTTTGAAAGTTCATGTACTTTAAACTAAAGTTTTAAAAAACTTTTTGCTAGGTTCACCATCCTCTATATGTAATGTGATTCTATTGGGGTAGGTCATACATGGAGTTTTTATTACTAATCTTTACTTATACACAAGAGGAGAACAAATAGTAAAAGGAACTGCCATTTTACTAATCTTGTTTTGTTACCTCACCCAGTACGTTTTTCTTCCCTAGGAGTTTTTAGAGCAAATCCTGGATATCAGGATATTTACGATTAGTTATCTTTGACTTTATAAGGACTTTGAGAAAAAAAAAGTCACCACAGCCACATTACACAGAACAAGATTAATATGTATATTTTCTAGTTTAGTTGACAAAGGCTTACATTTTTGGGCTGGTGCAGTAAAATGAGTATCAGAAGCCACTGGAAAAATACTACCACAAAAGCCAGTTTGGAGCTTGAAAAAGTTCTTGGCGGAAGAAATAATAACATTAACGTGCTTCCACCTTCCGCATGACCCCTACCCCATTTATTTTAGTTACTTAACTAAGTGCCTACTGTGCATTATTTATCTTTTCTTTCTTTCTTTTTTTTTTTTTTAAGATTTTATTTATTTGACAGAGAGAAACACAGCCAGAGAGGGAACAAAAGCAGGGGGAGTGAGAGAGGGAGAAGCAGGCTTCCCGCCAAGCAGCGAGCCCGATGTGGGACTTGATCCCAGGTCTCCGGGATCATGCCCTGAGCCGAAGGCAGTCGCTTAACCAACTGAGCCACCCAGGCGCCCCTATCTTTTCTTTAGATAGATGAATCCCCCAAGTAACAAAATTGGACTTTAGAACAAAGATTTTATAGTATAAAGCTTACAGTGTAGCACATGCAAAGGGAACTCTAGACCTGTTGGACCTTTGGGGAAATAACAGTAGCAAGCATGGAAGAGGGCACTGCAGGCATCATGTATATGCATTTCAGACTTTGTTTCTCAGCTGAATGTGTTTGGCTTTTTATTCTTGAGTGGAAAATTTTTACTTAGTCTTGGCTTGCATCTTAATGTACCCATGTTTCTGGAGATGTACTTGAGAGAACAGGAAGCAAATTTGGTATAGTACAGCTGCTTCTACTTCCCTTTGTGTGTGTGTGGGGGGCTATATTTCCTCTCCAGCTGAGGTGCAGTTTGTTCTTAGGATGTTAGTGAGGCTACACTTACCAAGTATTACCACAAGGTGATGCAGTGACTTTGTACGTTACTTTCCTGCTGGGCTGTGTGTGTCCTGTGTGTGTGTCTGTGTTGGAGTATAAACATGTTGTTAAATTGCTGTTCTCAGTGAATTTCAGCATTTTTATGTTTACTCATCTTTTCATTCATTTTATCTGTGTGAGTAGTGAAACAGGAATTATATAGGAAATTTTGTTTTACTACTTAAAATGGTTTGTTGATTCATGTGGTAATTACATTGAGATTACATTTACCCTTGTTAACTTTTTGTGACTAGAAGATATATTGGAATTTAATTTTTAAAAAAGTTTAAAAAAACTAGTAATGAGAATGGAATGACTTGTAAAACATTTCTGTAGTTATAATTGCACTGAAATTTTTAAAATTTGGAGTGTTGGAGAGAGATTAATAAAGGCTAGTAAGATCACAAATTTATAGTACACTTAAGATATATAATCTTGAATATATTTAAAATCTGATGTTAGGGTATTCTATTAAAAACCTGAATTTGGGGGGGAAGGCTTAAAAATGAAATTTCATGTTAATATGTTTGTTTGAAATGAAAATGCATTTATATGTACTGGTAAACAATCGGGTTAAAAGTCTTCACATTTGCCTCATGAATAAAGACTATTAACTGTATTTTTTAGTCCTTTCTGATGCATTTGTAAGCATATATATGCATGTACATACATAAATATGTAGATGTATACCTTCCTGCTATTTTTCTACTTTAACTTTGCAGCGAAGTAAAAGTGTAAGATTGGATTATGGATTTTTTTTTTTTTAAGATTTTATTTATTAGAGAGAAACACAGCTAGAGAGGGAACACAAGCAGGGGGAGTAAGAGGGAAAAGCAGGCTTCCGGCCTAGTGGGGAGCCTGATGCGGGGGCTGGATCCCAGGACTCAAGGATCACCACCTGAGCCAGAGGCAGATGGTTAAGGACTGAGCCATGCAGTTGCCCCAGGATTATGGATTTTTAAAACACCGTGTAGTTGAGGTTAAACAAAAATTTAAACTTCACTGATTTAAAACAATTACAGCTCTGTTGATTTAGTTTAGGAAACATGTTAAATTTTAAGAAAGAGTTGTTTTCTTAAATTACTTTTAATTAAAATACAGCTGCTGGTAATTAAGCCATTTTGTCAATGCAGAGATGCAGGAGGATTGCTACTGAAATGCACTCTCCTTTCCTTGGAATCCTGGCAAAGCTCAGGTTGGGGAGAGGCTAACAGACCAACTGGACTGGTATTCTACCACAATGGCTTCCAGGTTCACCAATGATAGTCTCTTTATGAGATGTCCAGTATATTGTTTCAGTAAAACAGTACTTTAACAGAAGCAGAGAAGATACAAGACAAGTGAATATTTTCTGAAGTGTTTATTATTTTGAAACTTTAAAAATTTGCCTTAGTATTTCAAACAGGTCAGCAAAAAGAAACATGGGGAAAGTATGTTGTCTTAGATCTTCTTAGCAATGAAGGCTTTCTTAGTAGTTAAAATATGAGCAGAGACCAATTGCTGTGCTTGCCCTGTAGAGACTTTATTGATTTGTGAAGTAAATTAATTTGGTTAGCAAAACTCTTGCCCCGGTTTTCCCATCACAGAGATTTTTTTTTTTTAAGATTTTATTTATTTATTTGACAGAGAGAGAGATCACAAGTAGGCAGAGAGGCAGGAAGAGAGAGGAGGAAGCAGACTCCCTGCTGAGCAGAGAGCCCAACACGGGCCTCCACCCCAGGACCCTTAGATCATGACCTGAGCTGAAGGCAGAGGCTTTAACCCACTGAGCCACCCAGGTGCCCTTTCCCATCACAGAGCTTTTTGTGATGATGTAGAAGCCAGTACCATAAGGACACTGGCATAGTTTTTTATGTGTAGTGTAGAATCAAAAATTGTACTCAGTCTTTGATACTGTATAGATAGTGTTTTTTTGGGGGGGTAAATCCTCAGTTATGACCTTTCTCTCAAAAGTAGAGCACAAAATATGGAAAACATTTGTGTGTTGCAGATTTTTTCTTTTTTAGATTTAATTATTTAGAGCGTGCAGGTGTGAGGAGGGGCAGAGGGAAGAGAGAATCTTGGTTTTGAAAATTTTTAATCCCCATGTGACTTTCTGAGCCATTTTGGAAATTGTTATTGCCCAGTTTGTATTTTTATATTTAACCACATTTTTAAGGAGGAGTTATAAGTATATATCTTCTCAATAATTATGGCACACAGATGCTCATGTAATTTGCATTCAGTGTTATGTATTTTCTGAAGGTGGTATAAGTTTTTTGTTAGTTGGTATCATTCAACTTGTATGATTTGCTTGTTTCAGATTCACAATGACATCCTTTCAAGAAGTCCCTTTGCAGACTTCCAACTTTGCCCATGTCATCTTTCAAAATGTGGCCAAGAGTTACCTTCCTAATGCACACCTGGAATGTCATTACACCTTAACTCCATATATCCATCCACATCCAAAAGATTGGGTTGGTATATTCAAGGTGAGAACTTTTTCTTTTTTTTTTGCATATTTCTTTCATCTAGGTACTTTCTGTTTTCTTTTTAAGCAGGCTGATAAGTAGCTTGTGTTGGTCTTGTCTTTACTCTGCATTAAGGACCTTTGTTTATGTTGTAAACATGAAATACTTAACAGTGCAGGGTAGTATACAACAAATATTAAGAACTTCAGTTCCCAGGCTTGTGCCTCTTTGGTCAAAAAGTTCTGTGTCACTCAGGATCTGTGAAACCTTTTTCGGAACCTTTTTTTCGTTCCATTTTCTCCATTCCTTACTTGAAAAAAGATCTTTCCTTTGAGTTGCTTTATCATTGTCTCTTCAGTTATTTATAATTTTATACAGCTCTATAGCCATGTTATTCTTTTGTTGTCCTTCATTGCTTAAATGTTACTCATTGTTTTATGCTTTTATAAGAGTATTCTGTTTTACATAAGCTCTCTGATGGCAGGAATCCCAGTTCTTCTTACGTTTTGCTAGTCATTTTTTTTTTTTTAAGTGGAGTTTGGTTATTTTATTTTTTATTTTTTAATTTTTTTTTTAAAGATTTTATTTATTTGACAGAGAGAAACACAGCCAGAGAGGGAACACAAGCAGGGGGAGTGAGAGAGGGAGAAGCAGGCTTCCCGCCGAGTAGGGAGCCCGATGTGGGACTCGATCCCGCGTCTCCAGGATTATGACCTGAGCCGAAGGCAGTTGCCCAACCAACTGAGCCACCCAGGAGCCCCTTGCTAGTCATTTTATGTAGTATTTGCCCCAGATTACATTGAGGTGATCATTATGGTGTTGCTTCACTGTGCTCGAGGTAATCTGGCAATTTCAACTCTTCAGAATGTAGTGGAGAACAACATGTAATAGAGTGTCCTTGGGACACCTGGCTGGCCCAGTTGGAGGAACGTGTGATTCTTGATCTCAGGTTCATGAGTTTGAGCCCCACATTGGTGTAGAGGTTACTCAAATAAAATTAAAGTGTCCTTTGAACATCCAAAATGTCATAAATGTCCAAATAATGAAACTTTTCTCCTGGGTTCCTCTAGATTCTCCCTCAGAATACGTTTTAGATACGATTTTGTCTGGTGTGTACAAGTTAAACAACAAAGTAGAAATAAGAATAGCTGCTAGAATTAGGCACGTTGAAGGTATCTAGAAGTGAAAGTCAGCCTTTTAGAGTGAGGAGGGCCGAAAAACGATGGGACAAATAGTTTTGGCATCTAATGACATTTCATTTCCTTTTTAAATCCTTTCTGCCTTGATTTTTGTCTTGTGTTTCTCTCTGTCAAATAAATAAAATCTTTAAAAAAAAAATTAAATAAAAAATAAAATAACCAAACTCCACTTAAAAAAAAAAAAAATGACTAGCAAAACGTAAGAAGAACTGGGATTCCTGCCATCAGAGAGCTTATGTAAAACAGAATACTCTTATAAAAGCATAAAACAATGAGTAACATTTAAGCAATGAAGGACAACAAAAGAATAACATGGCTATAGAGCTGTATAAAATTATAAATAACTGAAGAGACAATGATAAAGCAACTCAAAGGAAAGATCTTTTTTCAAGTAAGGAATGGAGAAATAGTTTTGGCATCTAATGACATTTCATTTCCTTTTTAAATCCTTTCTGCCTTTCTGGCGGTAGGATGGTGACCCCAAGCCAGTCACTGTTTATTTACTTAAATTGTTTAAGTCAAATTTAAAAATGGAGATACATTGGGGCGCCTGGGTGGCTCAGTTGGTTAAGCGACTGTCTTTGGCTCAGATCATGATCCTGGAGACCTGGGATCAAGTCCCACATCGGGCTCCCTGCTCGGCGGGAAGCCTGCTTCTCCCTCTCTCACTCCCCCTGCTTGTGTTCCTTCTCTGGCTGTGTTTCTCTCTGTCAAATAAATAAAATCTTAAAACAAAACAAAACAAAACAAAAACAAAAAAAACCAAAATGGAGATACATTAATTGTGAGCATTTTTTTTTTAAGATTTTATTTATTTATTTGACAGAAACACAGTGAGAGGGGGAACACAAACAGGGGGCGTGAGAGAGGGAGAAGCAGGCTTCCCGCTGAGCAGGGAGCCCGATGTGGGCCTTGATCCCAGGACCCTGGGATCATGACCTGAGCCAAAGGCAGGTGCTTAACAACTGAGCCACCTAGGTACCCCAATTGTGAACATTTTTATGAAATCTGTGCTGGTTTTGATTTTATGTGAGATACAGGTTTCAAGTTAAACTTGATGAGAATTGGTGTTTTATATAAGAATGGGTCAGAGAAGAGTAGAGCAGGGAAATGAGATTGAGGGAAGAAGGGGCATTTCTGGCAAGAAAGTGGGATAAGCAAAGACATAGAGGTGAGAATGTTAATGGTTAAAGTTACTTTGACTAGAACATAACATTTCCTTCATTAGGAAAGTGAAGGGAGAGAACGTTGGAATTAAGCTTCAGACTATCCATGGAGACCATCAGTTGTAGGCTGAAATGTTTGTAGGTTTTTATTTTGGGCAGTGGGATGTCTTCGCATATGTAGGCTGATGAATTGTATTTCGAAGAAGATGAATGTTTACCTTTTTCCTTCAAACTACTTTTTATATAGCCTATTGCCTAATCCAGTTTTCTTTCAAATCTAGTCAGACATCAGTTCTGTCCATATTCTTGTGTATGCATTTTTGTATTGGTAATATCAATGCCCTAATTTATGCCCTCCCTATCTTTTTCTAAGACTATTGCAATAGGTCAGTTTCCCTTATTTTCATTCTTGCCCCCCATCTGTTCTTCAAACTACTTTATATAAACTATAATATAAAATGAAAATCCAAACATATCTTCCTTTTGTTTCAAACTCTTTTTAAGTGGTGGTTCATCATCTGTGGAATAATATCGAGACCAAATAACTTCACCAGTGTGCCATATAAGTCTTCTTTCTCTGTTTTGCTTTTGAAGACTATTTATTTGAGAGTGCCTGTGAGCATGAGCTGGGGGAAGGGCAGAGGGAGATGGAGAAACAGACTCCCTTCTGAGCGGGGTTCTGGAGGTGGAGTTTGATCCCAGGGCGGTAGGATGGTGACCCCAAGCCAGATGCTTAACCTGCTGAGGCAACAAGATGCCCTATGTAAGGCTTCTTTCTGATTTGATTTAAAATTTCATTTTTTTGTCATTGCCTCCTTATTTGCTTTGATGATGCTAAACTGTTATATCTCTTGTGCATTCCAAGTACTGAAACTTTTCTCTATGAACATGAATACAATGGTGTAGAATGCCCTCGGATTGTAGAATTGCCTGGATAATACTTTAAAGCTCAATAGGAATTTCAGACATTTGGTAAAAATTTAAGAATACATAGGAAAGCTCAAGGAAGAAAATCATGTTTATTTATTGACTTATTTTTAAAGGTTTATTTGTTAGAGAAAGCAAGGGAACAAACAGGGGAAGTGGCAGGAAGAGGGAGAAGCAAGCTCTCTGCTGAGAGTGATGGAGATGAAGGATTTGATTTCAGGACCCTGGGATCATGATCTGAGCCAAAGGCATACACTTAACCTACTGAGCCACCCAGGCATCCCAGAAATCATGTTTAATACAGTGGCATTGCCTTGCTTATTGCATTGCATGTTTTAAAACACTTAGGTGTACTGCAGATTGCCCAATAGGATGATTTTGGTAGACAAAATATTGAAAGGCAAGCAGGGAGAAGGTGCCTAGATAGTAGAAATAAGAGGGAAGGAGTGAAGGGACGATGTGGGTGATATGTTTGTGAAAGTGTTAAGGAATTTGACTTGCCTGGGACAGTAGTCTGTTTCAGAAGATGAATGGGAAGGGTTGGTTTGGATCACATTATGGACTGTTTTAATATTTGGCTGAGGAATGAAGTAAAGTAGAGAGTAATAAAGTTTAGAGATGAGTTTTTATGTTGGAGGATTTAGTAAGATAAATTGAAATTAGAAAATGGAGATGGAGAAAATGTTCAAACTCTAATTTTCTGGATGAGAGAAGGCTTAAAGTAGAAACGGGAGTCAGTTGTGGGTAGTAATCCATAAGTAGAATCAGGGGGGTTCATCAGCAATTAGTTGAGTGAATTTACTGGAACTCATTCATGGCTTCAGTATATTTAGTAAGGAGGAATAAGGTCATATGTTAAGAGTTGAGGGCTTGAGTATGCAAATGATTTGGTCTTGCTGCTAATGGAAGAATGTCATAGAGAATTAGAGATTGCAGAGCATTGGTTTTAGGACTTTCTCCAGAAAGGTTCAGAACCTAGAATTTTGAGTGAAGAAGTTTGGTGTATATTTTTCTAGTTTTTAAAAATCCATAGGCTCACTAGCAAATTTACTTTCAGTGCCTTTTCTACTCTCAAGTCTTAGGTCTGTTTCCCTTTGCCCCTCCCCCCAAGTCAGTCCACTCTGGAAATTGTTTCTCTCTTTACAAGTTCTCTTTGTGTGCTCTCCTTAATGTTTCTGTCTGTTTTTTTAGTCACTTTTTAAAAAAAGATTTTATTTATTTGACAGAGAGATCACAGATAGGCAGAGAGAGAGGCTGGAAGCAGGCTCCCTGCTGAGTAGAGAGCCCGACCTGGGGCTCGATCCCAGGACCCTGAGATCATGACCTGAGCTGAAGGCAGAGGAAAATCTGCCATTTATAGAATGCTTACTTGGGTCAGGTACTCTGCTGGGTGTTGCTTTTATTTATTTTTTTTAATTTTTTAAAAGATTTTATTTATTTATTTATTAGAGAGATCATAAGTAGGCAGAGAGGCAGGCAGAGAGAGAGGAGGAGGCAGGCAGAGAGAGAGGAGGAAGCAGGCTCCCCGCTGAGCAGAGAGCCCAACACGGGTCTCCATCCCAGGACCCTGAGATCATGACCTGAGCTGAAGGCAGAGGCCCCAACCCACTGAGCCACCCAGGCACCCTGGGTGTTGCTTTTATGTTCATCATCTGATTCTTTTAACAATCTGGAGAGAAAATAACTGAGCCTTAGGTGGATCACCTCATGGGTTCCTCAAGTTTTTCATGTATAAAAAGATGAATAGGGTGCCTGGGTGGCTTAGTTGGTTAAGCAGCTGCCTTCAGCTCAGGTCATGATCCCAGAGTTCTGGGATCGAGTCCCACATCAGGCTCCCAGCTCCATGGGGAGTTTGCTTCTCCCTCTGACCTTCTCCCTCCCCTCTCGTGCTCTCTCTCTCAAATAAAATCTTTTTTAAAAAAATGAATAGTGTCTTAAATATTTTCAGATGTTTTTGGCTGACAGAAATTCTGTGATTTGACTCATATGCAAGTACTCCTGAAGCAGATTTTCAAGAGGCATTATTTAGCCTTTGTGCATTGATATTCTCTAATTCTGTATTATAGATAAATGGGGCTGTGAACCACTCCATTGATACTACCACTTCCTACTGGATTGTGACTTAGAGTTTAAAAGCACTCCTTTAGAGACTAAAGATTGCTAATACTCTTTTAGATTCAGTGTTCTGTAATCTAATCCTAGATTACCTAGGTCTGTCAAAATTACAGAATGTAGGTATAGTCTAAACCTGTGGGTGATGCATAATTTCTTACATTTTCTGCAAATGGGTATCTAGTACGGGTATAACTTATAGGTATTACGAGTGGGATTCCAGACCACCACAGCAAAGTGACCATGATTTTTTTTGGTTTTCCAGTTCATATAAAGTTGTTTATACTCTATTATAGTTTATTAAGCTTGCAATAGCATTATGCCTAAAAAACCCAGTGTATATACCTCAATTAAGTACTTTATTGCTAAAAACTAACCATCATCTTCTAGAGATTTCTCTTTTTGCTGCGTGCACCTTGATGGTTGATAGCTGCTGACTGGTTAGGGTGGTGTTTGTTGAAGGTTGGGGTGGTTGTGGCAATTTCTTTCTTTCTTTCCTTTTTTTTTTTAAAGATTTTATTTATTTATTTGACAGAGAGAAACACAGCCAGAGAGGGAACACAAGCAGGGGGAGTGAGAGAGGGAGAAGCAGGCTTCCTGCCGAGCAGGGAGCCCGATGTGGGGCTCAATCCCGGGTCTCCAGGATCATGACATGAGCCGAAGGCAGTTGCTTAACCAACTGAGCCACCTGGGCGCCCCAATTGTGGCAATTTCTTAAAATGAGAAAACAGAAGGGGTGTTTGTCTCAGTGGGTAGAGTGTGCGACTCTTGATCTCAGGGTTGTGAGTTTGAGCCTCACATTGGGGTTGAATTTACTTAAAAGAAAAAAGACTATGACGAAGTTTGTTATACCTATTGACTTTTCCTTTCATGAACTATTTTTCCGTAGCATTTTACCCACGGTAGAACTTTCTACAAAATTGGAGTTAGTCCTCTCAAACCCTGCTGCTATTTTGTAAACTAAATTTCTGTACTCTTTTAAATCCTTTGGTGTCATTTCGGCAATCTTAACAGCATTTTACCAGGAATAGATTCCATCTCCAGTCTTTACTCGTCCATAAGAAGCAGTTCCTCATCTGTTTAAGTTTTATTATGAGATTTCAACAATTCAGTTACATCTTCAGGCTCCACTTCTAATTTTAGCTCCCTTGCTGTTTCTACCACATCTGCATTTACTTTCCACTGAAGTCTTGAACTCCTGCAAGTCATCCATGAAGATTGAAAACAACTTCTTCCCAACTTCTGTTTCTGATGATGTTTTGACCTATTCCCATGAATCATGAATGTTCTTACTGGCATCTAGAATGGTGAATTCTTGCTAGATGATTTTCAGCCTGTTTTGTCCAGATCCGTCAAGGAGTCACTACCTTACAAAATGTAGATATATTTTTTAAGATTTTATTTATTTCAGAGAGAGAGAGAGAGAAATCATGAGCAGGGGGAGGGGTAGAGGGAGAAGCAGACTCCCCACTGAGGAGGAAGCCTGATTCGGGACTTGATCCCAGGACCCTAGGATCATGACCTGAATCGAAGACAGATACTTAACTGACTGAACCACCCAGATTCCCAAAATGTATTTCTTACATTGTAAATTGAAATTTCTCTTGGTCTGTGGGCAGCAGAATTTATATTGTGTTAGCAGGCAGGAAAAAAAACATTAACCTTGTTGTATATCTCCATCAGAGCTCTTGGGTAACATCTGCTCTGTGAATGAGCAGTAGGATTTTGAAAGGAATTTTTTTTTTTTTTTTTCTGAGCTGTAGGTTTCAACAGTGGTCTTAAAGTATTTCGTAAACCATGTTGTAGACAGATGTGCTGTCATACAGGCTTTGTTCCTTTTACAGAGCACAGGCAGGGTAGATTTAGCATAATTTTTAAGGGGCCTTGAATTTTTTAAAGATTTTATTTATTTATTAGAGAGATCACAAGTAGGCAGAGAGGCAGGCAAAAAACTTGAATTTTTGAGAGGATGAATGAGTATTGGTTTCAGCATAAAAATACCAGCTGCACTGGCCCTTAGCAAGAGAGTCAGGTTGTCCTTTGAAGCCAGGTATTGACTTTTCCCTCTAGCTGTGAAGTGTCCAGGATGGCCTCTTCCAATGTAAGACTGTTTCATCTACACTGTAGATATATTTTTATATGTATTTTTATGTATAGATATATTTTACATGTAGATGTATTTTTTATATATTTTTTAAAATCTACAGTGATGTAGATTTATTGTAGCTACCTTTATTAATTATCTTAGCTAGATCTTCTGGATGACTTGATTCAACAGCTTCTACATTAATATTTGCGGCTTCACTTTACACTTCTCTATCATGGAGATGCTTTCTATAAATCTCATGAACCAACCTTTGCTAGTTTCAACCTTTTCTGTACCTTCTTCACTTCTGTCCATCTCACTAGAATTGAAGATAGGATAGGGCCTTGCCATTATGAATCTGGCTTTGGCTTGAGAGAAAGTTGTGGCTGGTTTAATCTTCTATCCAGACCACTAAAACTTTCCTCTTATCAGCAATAAGGCTGTTTTGCTTCTTATCATTCATGTATTCACCTGAGTAGTACTTTTTATCTTCTTTAAGAACGTTTCCTTTGCATTCTTACTTTGGCTGTTTGGTGCGGGAGATGTAGCTTTCAGCCTTTCTTGGCTTTTGACATGCCTTTGTCACTAAGCTTAATCATTTCTAGCTCTGATTTTAAGAGTGAGATCTGTCTTTTCCTTTGAGAAGACTTTGAGGCCACTGTAGGTTTAATAAATGGCCTAATTTCAATATTGTTCGTTCTCAGGGAATAAGGAGGCCTAAGAGGGAGAAGGATAGGGTAATGGCCAGTTAGTGGAGCAGTCAGAACATGTATATTAGGTGCATCATCTTATATGGGCGTGGTTTGTGATAGTCCAAAACCATTACAATAGTGATGTCGAAGATCAATGTTGTAGATCACCATAACAAATAACAATAATAATGGGAAAGTTTGAAATATTCAGAGAATTACCAAAATGCTATACTTAACCATGTTTAAGGTAGAAAAATCTAATTACACTGAAATTTGAGGCATAAAATAGGAAGTTTTGGAAACTTAATGTTTAGTGAGGGGGTGCCTGAGTGGCTCAGTAGGTTCAGTGTCTGCCTTTTGATCGCGGCTTAGGTCTAGGTCATGAATTTGAGCCCTGCTTAAAAAAAAAAAAAAAAGATAACAATGTTTACTGAACTTAAATTTTAAGGAAAACATAAGTTGTTATATTTGATCACGTGCATGCTGAGATTTTTCTTGAGAAATTGGGTATCAGATTGCATTTTTAATACATAATGGAAACTCTACTCTTCTGTTTATATAGATTTTTATAACATTAGCTTTAGCTTATAAAAATCATAAAAATTTGACATGCTTGTTAAAATACTCAATGACTTGTAAACATAGTAATGCATGTTTTAACTTGATGCAGTAAAAACAATATGCTGTATCACTCTAATATTAAAATACTTAATCTGTGTTTTTGTTTTCCTTTAGGTTGGATGGAGTACTGCTCGTGATTATTACACATTTTTATGGTCTCCTATGCCTGAACATTATGTAGAAGGATCAACAGTTAATTGTGTGTTAGTATTTCAAGGTAAGAACTGAAAACTGTAGAACTTGATGAAATTTGATGTTTTCTTGCCATTTAAAATGTTGTTCTCCATTGTAATGGTCTAATTAGGCATGTCTAGCATATCAAAGTTGAATTAATTAGTATCTTTGTTTAGCAAAAATCAAAAGAATGTAAATATGTAGTGTAAGATACATATTTTGTGTGGACATTTAATAAGGTTTGTTTTTTTTTTTTTTTTTTTGCTTTTCATTGAAGAGTGAGTTTCCAGATCTTCACTTTGGATAAGCTTTTTTTTTCCCCAAATGGGAAAACTATTACTGATATTAGAAAAATGTAATAAGTCAGAGTGAGAAAAATAATTCCATATGAAAACCACAGTGATAATTAAGAGGGATTATAGAACAGTTGCTTTATAATATAAAATTTATTCTTTTTTTAAAAAAATATTTTATTTATTTGACAGAGAGATCACAAGTAGGCAGAGAGGCAGGCAGAGGGAGAGGAGGAAGCAGGCTCCCTGCTGAGCTGAGAGCCAGATGCAGGCCTTGATCCCAGGACCCTGAGATCATGACCTGAGCTGAACGCAGAGGATTAACCCACTGAGCCACCCAGGCGCCCATAAAATTTATTTATCTTGGCATTATATACACAATTAAATAATTTAGAAGTCTGTCACAGAATTTGTTTCGGGGTAATCTTCGTATTATAATTGCACTGATTGGGGCACCTAGGTGGCTCAGTCATAAAGCGTCTCCCTTTGGCTCAGGCTGTGATGCCCAGGGTCCTGGGATTGAGTCCCGTGTCAGGCTCCCTGCTTGGTGGTGGCCTGCTTCTCCCTCTCCCACTCCCCCTGTTTGTGTTCCCTCTCTCACTGTGTCTCTCTCTGTCAAATAGAGTCTTTAAAAAAAAAAAAAATTGCACTGATTTTTGGATTATAGTAAAGCAAATTCTTAACCTTGTCTATGCTGTGACTTCTTTTTGGTCTTTAAAAGCTAGTGAATGTTGTTTCAGTATGATAATGTAATGCACATAAAATGCAGAGAACTGGGGGTGCCTGGGTGGCTCCGTTAGCATCTATCTGCCTTTTGGCTCAGGTCATGGGTCTGGGGATCAAGTGCTGCATCATCTTCCTATTCAGTGGGAGTCTGGTTTTCCCTCTGCCCCTCCCACACTCATGCTTGCTGTCTTTCATGCATGCAGTCTCTGTCTCAAATAAGTAATTAAATCTTTCAATGCAGAGAACTGCAAAGGAAGCAGTAATATTCTATTGAATGGGTCAAATGGGTCTAACATTTGGTTCATTTGTCTATTAAATAAGGACATGTTAGCTGCTTCCAAGTTAAACCTGTATAAACACATTCATAGGTTTTTGTATGGATATAAATTTTCCAATTATTTGGGTAAATATCAGTGAGTACAATTGCTGGATCGTATGGTATGTTTAGTTTTGTAAGAGAGCACAAGCCTTTCCAAAGTGATAATATCATTTGGCATTACCGTCAGCATTGAATGAGATTTCTTGTTAGCCTCATCTTTACCGGCATTTGGTGTTGGCAGTGTTTTGGATTTTGGTGGTTGATTTTTCAAAAAAACTGTATTCTGACGTTTGTATGGTGTGAAAATGAATTGGCAGTGTGACCACCCAGCATTAGCATATACAAAAAAAATGGTTATGTAATTTGTCAAGAAACATTCAGAGGATAAAATTTGTACTGTAATATAGGCCAAGATTTAGGTTTTCATAGTGTTTTATGGATTAAGAAATGTAAACTATAAATCTGGCTTATCTTTTAACTCATAGCCTCTTTTAAGATAATAAAATTCAAATGTGTATATTGGAACTGACATTTTTATTTTTAAATATTTTATTTATTTATTTGACAGATAGACACCGTGAGAGAGGGAACACAAGCAGGGGGAGAGGGAGAAGTAGACCTTCTGCTGAGCAGGGAGCCCTATGCGGGGCTTGATGCCAGGACTCTGGGATCATGACCTGAGCTGAGCAGACACTAATGACTGAGCCCCCGAGGCACCCTTGGAACTGATTTTTTTATTAAGATTTTTTTAAAAAAGATTTTATTAGCTGCACAGGGTGGGGCAGAGAGAGAAGGACACAGGGAGCAGGGAGCCTGAATCCTACGACCTTGGGATCATGACTTGAGCCAAAGTCAGACACTTAACTGACTGAGCTGCCCAGGTGCCCCAAGATATTTTTTCTTAAAAATTGTGGGTTTAGGGCACCTGGGTGGCTCAGTGGGTTAACCCTCTGCCTTTGGCTCAGGTCATTATCTCAGAGTCCTGGGATCAGGGTGCGCATCAGGCTCTCTGCTCGGCCCGGAGCCTGCTTCCTCCTCTCTCTCTGCCTGCCTTTCTGCCTACTTGTGATCTCTCTCTCTCTCTGTCGAATGAATGAATGAATAAACAAACAAATATAAAAATATAAACAAACACATATAAACGCATATAAACACATATAAACACATATAAACACATATAAACACATATAAACACATATAAACACATATAAACACATATAAACACATATAAACACATATAAACACATATAAATAAATAAATGATCTTTAAAAATTGTGGGTTTATTTCCAGTCATATTTAATGTGATTTTCTTAGACCAATTTACTCAATTTCTTATAGTGTCTAATGACCTCACTAGTCATTTACGAAGAAGTTAAAAGCAGTTTGAAAAAAAAAAATAAAAAGGATCTAGTTTGTTTATACTTTAAGAACATTTTCATGGGAGCTAAGCATAAAGGCAAGAAGTTTTCCAAGTTTTTAGAATTCATCATGTTACTTTTTACTTTGAAGTAAAAGCTTCTACCTGCCTAAAACTCATTTGTTATATAAAGAGGTCAAGGTAGAGTCATTAAAAACTTACTCATTGGGGCGCCTGGGTGACTCAGTTGGTTAAACGACTGCCTTCAGGTCAGGTCATGATCCCAGAGACCCGGGATTGAGCTCCACATCGGGCTCCCTGCTAGGCGGGAGGCCTGCTTCTCCCTCTCTCACTCCCCCTGCTTGTGTTCCCTCTCTGGCTGTGTTTCTCTCTGTCAAATAAATAAAATCTTTAAAAAACAAAACAAAACAAAACAAAAAACTTACTCATAGAGTATTAGAGCTAGAGGGAATTACAAGTATAATCCAGAATTACTTTGCTCATTTTGTGAATGAGTCATGAGAATCTTGAAATGCGGGGCACCTGGGTGGTTCAGTTGGTTAAGTGACTGCCTGCAGCTTGGATCGTGATCCCTGGAGACCCGGGATTGAGCTCTACATCAGGCTCCCTGCTCAGCAGGAAGCCTGCTTCTCCCTCTCTCACTCCCCCTTCTTGTGTTCCCTCTCTAGCTGTGTTTCTCTCTGTCAAATAAAAAAAAAAATCTTAAAAAAAACAATCTTGGGGGTGCCTGGGTGGCTCAGTTGGTTAAGCCACTGCCTTCAGCTCAGGTCATGATCCCGGAGACCCGGGATCGAGTCCCACATCGGGCTCCCTGCTCGGCGGGAAGCCTGCTTCTCCCTCTCTCACTCCTCCTGCTTGTGTTCCCTCTCTGGCTGTGTTTCTCTCTGTCAAATAAATAAAATCTTTTAAAAAAAAAAAAAAAAAAAAAAAAAACAATCTTGAAATGCAAAACTCAGAACTAACAAAAATGTGCACATGTAATTCTTTTTCTATATGGACCCTTGTTATTTGACTGATTGCATTACTATTTTATTTACAATGTTATTAATCTGATAGATTTTTCTGGATAGCTTTAAATCACTACTCTGAAAACTAGGTCTTATATTTCAAATGGTTTTTGAACCATTTATTAGTGAATTATTTTTATGAGATTTATCAGACCTTGAATATCTCATTTGTAGAATTTTGAATGTCATGCTACCAGAGCTGATTAGTCAATGTGTGTGTGTGTGTGTATTTTTTTTTCTATTTAAACTTTTAAAATAAGTCTAATGGCCATTTAAGTTACTCAACCATGGCTTAATAAGTTTATTTGTACATATTGGGAGGGTCGGGTTTTAAAAAACTTTTAAAAATATACTGCCAAATCTACTCCTATATTACTTTCTTTTTTTTTTTCTTTTTCTTTTTTTTCCTTAAGAGAGCGTGGGGGTGGTGGGGCGGAGAGAGGGAGAGAGAATCCCAAAGCAGGTTCTACACGGAGTGTGGAGCCCAATGTGGGGCTTGATCTCATGACCCTAAGAATATGACTTGAGCTGAAAGAAGTTGGGTGCTTAACTGAGCCATATTATTTTTTTTTAATTTTTTATTTTAAAATAATTTTGAATGTAAAGTTGCAAAAATTACTATTTCACAGAAATGTATATAATATATAAATATATTAATATATTTCAACTAATTTCTGCATAACCATTACCCAACTTCCTTTAATGTTAACATTCTACATAGTACATTTATTTAAAAAAATAGGAATTTTTCAAGTGATTAAAGTATAAACCTTACTCAGATTTTACTAAGTATTTCTAATAGTGTTCTTTCCTGGATCCAATCCAGAATCCCACTTTGCATTTAATTGTGTTATCTTACTGCCTCTAGTCTGAGAGCTCCTCAGTCTGTCCTTATCTTTCATGACGTCTACCTTTTTGAAGAGTATTATTATTTTTAAAGATTTTATCTATTTATTTGACAGAGTGTGGCTAGCGCACAAGCAGTAGGGAGCGACAGGCAGAAACAGAGAGGGAGAAGCGAGGTGTGGGGCTCTATCCCAGGTCCATGAGACCAGGACGGGAGATGAAGGCAGATGCCCAAGGACTGAGCCACCCATGTGCCCCTTTTGAACAGTATTATTATTTAGTGTGTTTTGGGTGGTAGAGAGGGTAACATATTCCTCTTTTCATGTGGGTGGTTTTTCATGATTAGGTTGAGGTTATACATATTTTAAGTGAATGTCATACAAGTACTGTTGTACCCCTTATAGTGCATTGTATCAGGGAATATTTGATGTTCATCTCATTGCTAGTGATCTTAATCTTGATCATTTGATATCTGCTGGGTTTCTCTACTGTAAAGTTAGTATTTTTCCTTTTGTAATTAATCTTAAGGGGGCAGTTAGTAAGGAAATACCTTGTTTTTCCTCCAATTTTCACCCACTTAGTATCAGATCTTGCTTAAAACAATTTTTGCTGTTTGCCTAATGATGCTTTTCTGTTTTCATTGCTTGCACATTTATTAGTTGGAATTACTACATCAAGAGGAGTCCTCTCCTTCCCAGTGGACTCATGGATATTTATTTTCTGCTACGGAATAAAGTCTATTATCTTTTGTTGTTGCTCAGATTATTCCAGCTTTCTTTGGCCATTGGGAGCCCCATCAAGTGGGCTCTTGTATTTTTTGACATTCCCTCCACCCGCTGCTACTTTGAATTCTTTTTTTGAGGACTTTTTTCGTTCAAGCACCACAAGATATTCCAGGCTTATTTTGTATTTTCTCCTCCCTCCTGTTTCTAAGGAAGAAAGTTAGCTATTTTTAAACAATGAATGAAAGCAAGTTAATTAGATATAATCTGAAAATACTAAGTTATGAAAGAAAAACAGGCATATTGATTAGAGATTTTTGGATAGGAATTTTTAAGATAAGGTGAATGTAGGGTTTTTTTATTTTTATTTTAAAAAGATTTTGAGCGAGTGAGAGGGCATATGAACGGGGGAGGGGCAGAGGGAAAAACAACCTGCCTGCTGAGGGAGCCCAATTTGGGGCTTGATCCTGGGACTCCAGGATCATGAACTGAAGGACACTTAACCCACAGAGCCACCCAGACACCCTTGTCTTGATCTTAATATATTCATTTCACCATCACTGAATGCCTCCTTTTTAGAAGTCATTATGGGAGTTGAAATTTTAATACATATTATTTATCTGTGCTCAGTATTTCTGAGTTCTTGATAGAGCATGTAAAGCATGTATAGTATCAATGGTAATTGATAGTATACTGTGGAGTTGTTTTTTTTTTTTAATGTAAAAAATATTGTGGGAGTTTTGGAAGGAAGGGAAAGTTTAATTTTGAGCAAGGATAATTAGCAAAATTTAAGAAGTGGGTAAGAGATGAAGAAAGGAACAAATATTACATATTTGTCCGATAGAGGGTTAAATGGTATAAATACATTATAGATAATTGGAGTTGTGAGTTAGATGTCTTCATAGCTTTTTTGCAGATTAAGAAACAGGCTCAGGGAGGTTGAGTAACTAATGGCTAGTAGTAGAGCTGGAATTCCAGAATAAAGCTGTGTAATTCCAAACCTTATTTTTATTCTGCACCAATGAACTTCCTCCTCCTCCTCTTTTTTACACAGTTCACATACAGCGTATTCCTTTTGTTAATATCTTTCTTTCATGCAGTGAATGTCTGATTTGAGTGAAAAAAATTTTTTAAAGTTTTATTTATTTGACAGGGAGAGTGAGAGCACAAGCAGGGGGAGCATCAGGCAGAGGCAAAGGGAGAAGCCGACTCCCCACTGAGCCTGGAGGTGGATGCGGGGCTCCATCCTAGGACTCTGGGATCATGACCTGAGCTGAAGGCAGACACTGAACTGACTGAGCCACCCAGGAACCCTGAGGGAAGATTTCTTTAAATGACATATTCCTACCTGCAATCTTCCTAGAGTTTTGTTCTGGGTCTTCTTCCTTTGTTCCTCCTCGCCTTTTTCCTCATCGAAAAGCATATATGTTGGGGCACCTAGGTGGCGCAGTTGTTTGGGTGTCCAACTCTTGGTTTTGGCTCGGGTTGATCACAAGGTCGTGGGATTGAACTGGTGTTGGGTTGTGGGGTTCTGTACTCAGCGTGGAGTCTGCTTGAGATTCTCTCTCCCACTCCCCCTCTTGCTCACGGGCGTGCTCTCTCTCCCTCTCTCTAAATTTTAGAGCAGAAAAAAAAAAAAGGAAAAACAATATGTGACTCTCCCAAATAAGTTGGTTTTGCTCTAGTGAAGTTAAAGGTATTCAGGGAGGATAAATTTAGACCTAAGAGAAATTAGGGCGTGTTTACAGAAGAAGGAAAGACTTACTCTGTGTGTCTAGAACAGGTCAGGAATGAGTGGAGATGTCCCCCATTAATTTAATAACTTTTTGTTAATTTCTTTTTAGGATATTACCTTCCAAATGATGATGGAGAATTTTATCAGTTCTGTTATGTTACCCATAAGGGTGAAATTCGTGGAGCAAGCACACCTTTCCAGTTTCGAGCTGCTTCTCCAGTTGAAGAGTTACTTACTATGGAAGATGAAGGAAATTCTGACATGTTGGTAGTGACCACAAAAGCTGGCCTTCTTGAGGTTGGTACCAACAGTGAACTAATGGTTTACAGATAATTTAAGAACAGAACTCATGTTCGCATTTAAAAAATTTGGAAGAGTAATCTGAGAATCAAATGATTTTAAACTAAAATGGTAAACTTAGAGTGTTGTTTCTGAAATACTTTAAATTTCTTCCTGTCACAGGTTAATTGATTGCACTGTACAGAGACAGTCCCTAGGGTCTATCAGTATTTTGTGTATAGAAATGCAGTAAATAACTATTGAGTTAGATTTAAAGCTTTCCTAATGTTACCTTACACTAACTTTTCCTCTTTAGTGGTCGCCTAATCCATTGATTATAGAATAGTACAGATTTGGGTTCTGAAGGTAGTGTAAAGTATTAAATCTAACTGTAATTGCATGTGAACTTCGTTTGTACCATAAGCATGCTCTATTCCAAGTGTGGCAGTGAATTAGGAAAGATTCCAGTCTTAGGTTAAGCATTTAGAATGATCTCCTTGTTCATTTTATCCAGTGAGTATTGTGTTAATCATAATTTAAAGAGAAAAGGTGAAAAGTTTGTTTTTTTTTTATTTGACTATTTGGGGGCATTGCATTGGTTCTAATAGAAATTTACTGTATTAGATAATCTTAATAATGCCTTCTGTCTTAAATTTTGGTGATTATTGAAGGACAAAAATAGAACAGCATTCTTATTTCAAGATTTCAGTATTGTTTTTTTTTTTTTAAAGATTTTATTTATTTATTTGACAGAGAGAAACACAGCCAGAGAGGGAACACAAGCAGGGAGAGCAGGGAGAGTGAGAGAGGGAGAAGCAGGCTTCCCGCCAAGCAGGGAGCCCGATGTGGGGCTCGATCCCGGGTCTCCGGGATCATGACCTGAGCCGAAGGCAGTCGCTTAACCAACTGAGCCACCCAGGCACCCCGTGATTTCAGTATCTTTAAACCTAAAAAACTAGAATGTTACATTTGAATTTCTGTGAAAAACAGCTTATTTAGTTGGTTCATTGTATATTTTTGGTTAATTTACATTCATATTTAATCTGGCAGGTCATTGCTTTTACTTTATAGTCAGATGGATTTTTTTTATACATAAATACTTTATGCCTTTGATTTTATTTTATTTTCAAAAACAGACTAGAGAAAAAAGATAAGGTCATAGATATAATACTTTTATTAGATAGTCAAACTAAGAAGGTTAGAAGGAACCATTTTTTATTGTGAATTCTTCCATATCTTCCCTTCCCCTTCCAGAAATTCCTTTCTTATCTTAAATAAAGAAATGTAACTTTTATAGGGTGACTAAAGCGTTTTGTGGTGACAACTGCCTGATGATCAAGGTTTTTAGCCTAATGCTTGAATGCTAGTCAAAGACGGCGAAACAAGCCTAGCTCTTAAAAAGAATGCAGTTAGCATTTATAGTGTGGCTTTTTGAATACTTGTTAGACCACCCTGATTTCAGGGCCTCCAACAAAAAAGCAACAGGCATTTAGGCACTATATCTTTCTTATGTTCCTTTTCTAAGTTAATTGGAATGTTACACAGTTTATTTCACTTCTTCCTATCCTAAGAGGTACTTTATAAAGAAAATTTAAGTTGCTGTCTCTTAGGTGCTGAGATAAAATATTTTTATTCTGCCCAATATTTTGACAAGTCTTTTAAGTTTTCTGTATTCATCAAAATCTTTAATGATTTTACCTAGAATTGCACAAAGTTGGTACAAATATGGGACCTCTATGGAATTGTTGACATTGAAGGGGTTATGTCTTTTTTTCACTTATGTGTGAACCTTGATCTTAGAATTTAAAACATAAGTATTTTGGGAGGTTTGTGGGAGATATATAACTATGAACTATCCATTGGATGTTACAAAGTTGTGCTAATTTCCTTGAAGTGGTAGTGGTTGAAAAGAAGACTGTCGTTTTTAGGAGATGTTTGCTCTGAGTACTTAGGGGTGAAGTGTCTGGAATTTCAGATGGTTTAGTTAAAAAAAAAAAAGCGTAAGTGATAAAGGGATATGAAGTAAGCATTAATATTTCAGTAAACAGGTTGTTTATATTAATAATCAGTGAATTTAGGTGATGGGTGTTGATTTAAAATTTTAACTTTTGTATGCTTGAAAGATTTCAGATACAAAATGGGAGGCAGGAATTAAGACTTCTTTCTATACATTTTTATCTAATTTGAATTCCTCTTTAAAATTTCTACTTAAGATTCAGTAAAAATACTTACCTGGCAGGGGAGACACCATGATCACGCAGGTGGTTTTCCCAGAGTGAGGCTCGTCCATTGCACTTGGGACATGCTGACCTCTGCGATTTCCCCAAATGTGGGAAACTCGACTGCATAATTTGTGGTAGTGGGGGACTGCGTTCGCGCTCTCCCCTATTTAAAAAAAAAAAAAAAAAAAAAAAAAAAAAGATTCAGTAAACTCAGAGTTCCTGGGCTGTTCAGTTGTTGAGTGTGTGCCTTCGGCTCAGGTCATCTGATCTCAAGGTCCTGGGATCGAGCTCTGCATCAGGCTCCCTGCTCTCCAGGAAGCCTGCTGCTTTCTCTCCCACTTCCTCTGCTGTGTTCCCTCTCTTGCTGTGTCTCTCTCTGTTAAATAAATAAAATCTTAAAAAAAAAAAAAAAGATTCAGTAAACTCTACAGAAGGTATATGCCAGTTAAATGAATCACAGGGAATCTTAATATTTCTTAATATTTAGATCTTAATATTTAAGATTAAATATTTAATATTTAATATTAATATTTCTACTGTACTGTGTCAGGATATATTTTCACATTTAAGCTGTCAAAAAGTTTAGAGCCAAAGGCGTTTTTAAAAGATAAGGAGTAAAAGACGTTTAATGAATAAACTTTTCTCTTTTTGAGGGCATTCACTCCTAATGTTTTCATTTGGTTGGATGGAAGAGATAGAAGAGTCATACTCTTCTGTCACACACAAGAGCTCTTGTGCTTTCCTAAGACCCAGTCTAGAGTTTAATTAATTCGATTCCATGACCCTGTAGAACCAACTTAGTGTACCAGGAAAACATTTTATTTTAGTTAAATGTATGATGCCTCATTTGTGAAATTTTTCCTCTGAGCCTTCATTATTCCCCCCTTAGAATCAAGAAAAATCAAAGACTTTTTGTTCTAAGAGAAATGTTAACCATTTTATTTACTACTGTTTGAGGTCCTTCAATGAGTAATTTTTTAGAATCGTGGAGTATATAGATTTTCCTGAATTGAATTCAATTCCTGAATTGAATTACTATTAGTGTTTCCTTAAGAGTCAGTTACATTGTTTTTGTCCTAAAATTTGCAGTTGCTTTAAATTTTAATTTAGCCAAATAGAGACCATTATAAATATAGCAGCTGATACTACTTAATACCATAACTTTTAAGAGTAATGCCATAGATGAAGGCCTTATGTAACATGTAAGGAATTCTTCTTAGAGTCAAAGATATCTCATAGCTTTGCATTTAAGAAGGGGTACACATTTTTATCTTGATGATTATTCAAGAAAAACCCAGAATTCAGTCAGTTATGAAACAGTATGCCGTATTTTTGCTACTTATTTGAAAATTGATTAGCAGCAACTTCATTGTAAAATTTGTGGATGTTATACTTTCTTCTGTTTTTAAAGATTTTATTTGGGAGAGAGAGTGCGAGTGAGCACACGGCACACAAGTTGGGTGCAGGGGCAAAGGGAGAAGCTAAAGCAGAGTCCACTGAGTAGGAAACTGGGTGTGGGGCTTTGATCCCAGGCTCCTCGGATCATGACCTGAGTAAGAGGCAGATGCTTAACTGACTGAGCCACCCAGGTGTACCGGATTTTATACCTTCTTTTAATGTTCTTTTTTGCCCAACCAAAAGTAGGTTTAAGTGTATGATCCATAAGTTTTGATGTACATGTATGATTCATGAAGTAGATCATATGTATGAGTTCTTTTTATGAATTTCTTCACTATTTTTGAAATGAGACTGAATCATATTTTAGGATTATAGAAAACAATTTGGGGTGGGGGGAGCGATAGAGTGACTGGGTGATGGACATTGGGGAGGATATATGCTATGGGAGTGCTGTGAATTGTGTAAGACTGATGATTCACAGACCTGGACCCCTGAAGCAAATAATATATTATATGTTAATAAAAAAATAATTATCACACACACGAAAATAAAAACAATTTGAATTTTGGTTTTATAGTTGAAAATTGAGAAAACCATGAAAGAAAAAGAAGAACTGTTAAAGTTAATTGCTGTTCTGGAAAAAGAAACAACACAACTTCGAGAACAAGTTGGAAGATTGGAAAGAGAACTTAACCGTGAGAAGGAAAGATGTGACCAACTGCAGGCAGAGCAAAAGGTTAGTTGTGTTTTGTGTAACTGATCGAAATTGATAATATATTGTTTGACACAAGAACTGAACCAGTTCAAGCAAGTAAAAACTGTCCTTAAAAAAATGGCTTTTAGATACATAGTTAAAGAGAATAGGTTAGTTCCTATCAGAAGCTGTAGCTTCTTTTATGTTTTAAATAATAAAAATATCTTTAGATTTTTTTTGGTACCAGTCTTGATGAGGTGTGGTTCCTGACAACTGTTTCTATATGCTTTTCATCTAATTCTAGAATAATAGATTGATTTTATTTTTTTTTTTTATTTTTTATTTTTTTAGAATAATAGATTGATTTTAGGAGAGGGTTTGGAAATCTAATTAGGAGTGATAAATACTGAATAAGGGGAAGATGGAACAAAGTAGTTAAAATTACCTTTCAAAACAGAATTCAATGAAATAAGATGTATTAGATAAAATGGTGAAATCTATGATGTGAGAAGTGCTATAAATTATCCTAAAAGAACACATAAAGAAGTATACATATTAAACAGTGTAGTTTCATTAGGGATACAAATGGATTTTTTTTTTTTTTTTTAAGATTTTAATTTATTTGTCAGAGAGAGAGCACAAGCAGGCAGAGTGGCAGGCAGAGGCAGAGGGAGAAGCAGGCTCCCTGCCAAGCAAGGAGCCTGATGCAGGACTCGATCCCAGGACCCTGGGATCATGACCTGAGCCGAAGGCAGTTGCTTAACCAACTGAGCCAATCAGGCATCCTGAGATACAAATGAATTTAACTTAGTAAATGAAAACAGTTAAAAAAGAAAAAAAAAAAAGTAATCACCTGGTCATTGACTTATTTTCCCAAGAAAAGTAATTTGTTAGTTTTGACACAGATTATGATTATACGTTTCATAATCTCACTTATAACTCCTTGGATATTCTTAGGTCTTTTTATAGGATTAACCTATTATTTTTTAAGTGTAGGGGTTTGTTCCATTATTTTGTTCAACAAGGCCTAGAGCAATTACTTACTTGAACCAGTAGTGCAGTGATTTTCAGTAATTTTTCTACGCTAGCAGAGTGGTTGTAAATTGTACACCTGACCAGAGATGATACATAAATAAGCCTTAAATTCAGAAAAGATTTTCTCTTAACTTGTCATTTTGAGGAGTACTCTGTTGCACTAGAGGATAAACATAATATCAAGCATTGTGTACAATTATAAATCTCCTTATAAACATCTGTAACATCTGTTTTTATTACCATTAGCCTTTTTAGTTTAAAAGATAGAGTTACTTCCCCATTTTCCTCTTGGGGGGAACACTTAGAATCCTGCAGTAGGAGTATCGTGCAGTTTAAGCAGGTATACCAAATATTAATATATACTGTATGTGCTTACCTTGATTTTTAGGACATTCAGATAAATAATTTATTCAGTTGTTGGAACTCCTTGGCTGTTTTGTATAGTTATTGTGCTGTTCTCTCTATTCTTTATACTTTTATCTCATTTGTACCTGGGTTTGGCAGTTTCCAGAGTGAAATGCTAATCTTTTTTCTTTCACTCTGTTACAAGTTGGAGGGATGGAGGTGAGATAGAAAATGGCCCCATTACAGCATGCACTTACTTAGCCTGTAAGATCAAGAATGCCTGAAATGTGGCCTTTGAGGTTTTAACTCTGACCACCTTGAAAGTCAAGGGAAGAATGGATGATTAGAAGAATAGGAATGGCAGAATTAGTAGGCCTTCAATCGTGTGAAATTATTCATGTCTATGAGGCCATGCCTCTGGTCTAGTCCACTTGTTAGCTGAGATTTAAAGTCTCAGGTATTCTGCTATCCAGGTGACAAAGATTAAGCACTACAAGACCATTCCAAAGAGAGCTAATTCTGGCATAGTTAGGTTGAGAAAGTGGTAGATTGAGGTGAGGGGATTAGTGAAGCAAAATTTGCGGGAGATTGTGGCTTTTGTCCCCAGAAGAGGTGTACAGCAGAAGTTTTTATGGCAACTCATAAATCTTGATGACAGACACTAATCTTAGAGGGGACTTCTTCCTTGCTATTTTTATGTTGGGTTTGTATTCCGGGAAGATGAAGTACGTGGAAGTGGTTTTTTAAATGCTATTCTATGCTATGAAAATGGTGATTTTATAAAAAGACCTGGGGTGCCTGGGTGGCTCAGTCTGTTGAGTGTCAGACTCTTGATTTCAGCTCAGGTCATCCTGTAGGAATCGAGCCCCATGTCCATCTCTGCACTCAGCATGGAGTCTGCTTTTCCTTCTTTCTTTGCTCTCTGTCCCCCACCCTCCTCCCCTGTGCATGCATGTTCTCTCTCAAGTAAATAAATCTTTAAAAGACCTAGATTGATGTTTCTTATGTGATAGGTTTTCACTAAATGTATGTAAATATTATTTCACTAGTTTTCATAATGATGAACTAGAGAATCAAAGAACTAAAATATGAAATTCATACCATTTTTCTCAGATCCTAGAAGTGATATTTATGCTAAAGAAAATAATCTTAGTTATATGTTGGCAATTGCCTCTATATTTCTGGGGATAAAATAATGTGCTTGCTTGGAGAAGTAGTTCTTTTCATTGCTCGTCAGGGGGCGCCTTTTAATATATTTTTTTCAATTTTCTTTTTTTCACCTCCCAAATCAGTCTTCGCCTGGGCAGCTAGAACAGCTCACTTGTCTTAGTTGGGCGTCTTATAAAATCCATGACATTTCTTGGCACTTGTTTTAAATCTCTTCCAGTCTGAATTCTAAAAAGACAATATAGTAATTCTAAATGTCTTCTCTTTGAGATGCTGAGTATATACTGCTGAATATCTGAAGAACTATTATGGTGTATCATCTATAATTTCACTTAAAATTTTAGAATGGACAGTTTACTATGAGTGTTCTGTGGCAACCTTCAGTTTCTTCTGATAGAAGAAATTGCGTTTTTACTGTTTCCTTTTTTTTTTTTTTTTTTAAGATTTTATTTATTTGACAGAGAGAAACACAGCCAGAGAGGGAACACAAGCAGGGGGAGTGAGAGAGGGAGAAGCAGGCTTCCCGCCGAGCAGGGAGCCTGATGTGGGACTCGATCCCAGGTCTCCGGGATCATGACCTGAGCTGAAGGCAGTCGCTTAACCAACTGAGCCACCCAGGCGTCCCTTTACTGTTTCATAAAATAAGATTAACTTGTTACCCATTCAGTATTTAACAAATACTAAGTTAAATGTTTATAATAATTAAATATTTATAAATAAACTCTTTCATCTTTTATAAATAATTGACTTTTTATTGTAAAATGCCAGTGGAGATAACATTCCTGTTTTGAAAATTAAAAGAATTGGATGTATTAAGATTATCAAAAACAGATTGGTTTGAAGTGTTAAGCTTAAGTATATTCTAGGATATGTTGTCTAATTGGCTGCTTGAAGGAATAAAGTAGGATTACAAAGTAGAGTAAAACTGAAACCAATGTAACATCTATAAATTGAGAACTATAAATTCCTATTGTATTTTGCCTGCATTTTAATGTAATATGTGTGTTCCATTATTCATTTATACCCTAGATTTAAAAAAGTAAGTCTTGTGTTAAGGATAATTTCTACATTCATTTTTAGTTCAACTTTGTGTGTGTTTTCTCTCTTATAAAAGGCTGATTAATAAAAACCCATATAATACTTAATGTAAGCCCGGTGCTGTTCTTAGTGTTTACATATGTTAACTCATTTAATTCTATAAAGTAGGCATTGTTAAACAGTACACATTTTACAGAGGTAGCACAGAGAGGTTATGAAACCTGCCTATGATCGAACAGTTTGTAAAGTGGTAGAGGTAGGCAGTCTGGCTCCTTCATTCCTCTTAATGACCCTCTATACTGTAGGGACTAAAGATGTAAACTTATCTAACTAATCTTTAAAAAAAAAACAGCTTTATTTAGATCTCATTTATAATTTACATATCATACTGTCCAACATTTACAATATACAATTTAGTAGTTCTGTTTGTTTATTTATTTGAAGATTTTATTTATTTATTTGACAGAGAGAGGTATCACAGGCAGGCAGAGAGAGAGGAGGAGGAAGCAGGCTCCTTGCTGAGCAGAGAGCCCGATGCAGGCCTCGAGCTCGGGACCCTGCGATCATGACCTGAGCCAAAGGCAGAGGCTTCACCCACTGAGTCACCCAGGTGCCCAATTTAGTAGTTCTTATTAATACTTACAGAATTGTGCATCCATTATCATATCCTAATTTTAGAACATAGTCATCACTCCAGAAGAAACCTGTACCTGTTACTGGTCATTCTCCATTTCCTTCCCTCTCAGTCCCAGGCAACCACTAAGCTAAATTTCCATCTCTGTGGATTTGTTTATTTTGGGCATTGCATACAAACGGAATTATGTGTGGCTTTTGTGGCCTGTTGCTTTCACTTAGCATAAGGTTTCTGCGGCTAATCCATAGTGTAATAGGCATCAGTACTTTATTCATTTTATTACCAAAGGATATTCCAGTGTATTGGTTAGTCTTTTTTTTTTAACCCCTAACTCTACATTTTTCAGATTTAAGGTTAGCAGTTTGTAGGTTTATTCATTGTATTCTTGTTTCAGTTTTGGAGTGCTAGATATGTATTGGAGAATTAGAAGATTAAAAACTGAGGCTAGGGAACCCATGATATTAAGTCTTGTTTTTCAAATAGGACTCAAATCAGCTGTCATTGGTTAAGTTTTATAGTTTAGTGTATAATTTTTTGGCACCTAAACTATGAATTGAGGTTTTTTCCATAAAAGTGTTCTTGGGCACCTGGGTGGCTCAGTCGGTTAAGTGTCTGCCTTCAGCTCAAGTCATGATCTTCTCTCTCTCTCTCCTTCTTGCCTGCTCGCGAGATCTCCCTCTCCCTCTGCCTGTTCGCGTGCTATCTGTCAAATATATGAAATCCTAAAAAAAAAAAAAATTTGTATTCTTAAGATGTACTTCATGTATTTTTTTTATGGTTTTATTTGAGAATGAATGAGAGAGAGGACATGAGCTGAGGGGAGGGGCAACAGGAGAGGGAGACTCCCTGCTGAGCAGGGAGCCCAGTGCAGGGCTAATCCCAGGACCCCTGGGGTCATGACCTGAGCTGAAAGCATATGTTTAACCAACTGAGCCACCCAGGTGTCTCAAGGTATTTTTAAATTAAATTATATTTGAGAATACTAAAATAGTATTGCTTAAACAATATAAAGAGCATATTATAAACTGTTGTATTTATTCATACTGTTTTCATTCTTGGAAAGGGTATCTTGAGATACCAGTCATTTGGGATTAATCACAGGTAGTAGAGGAGATAAGAACTTGAAAGATCTGTCATTATGGTGGCTCTGGCTAGTGCAGATCTCTTCTGCTGTCTTTATATTTTTGGCTTCCTCTTCTGTAAAGTTGTATTTATCGCTGTATTGGATATCCAGTTTTGGGCGGAGGTAGTTTAAGACACTTAAGCTGCTTAATATATGGAATTGCCTCAGGTGCTTTTATATGTGTGTGTGTGTGTATTTTTGTGTGCGTGTGCATGTATATGTGGAGTTGCCAAAAACCAGGTTTTAAAGCTATGATATCATTGAATTTTCAACTCTTTCCTACTGATTATCATCGGGGGAAAAAGACACAAAGGCCTAATTTAATTTTTTTAGTATTTTAATATTTATTTTTTAGAGTGGGAGTGGGGATGCACAGAGGGTGAGAGAATCTTAAGCAGGCTCCATGCTGGGCATGGAGCCTAGTGAAGGCCTCAGTCTCCCAATCCTGAGATCATGACCTGAGCTGAAATCAAAAGTAGAATGCTTAAGTGTCTAAGCCATCCAGGCACCCCCCCAGAGACTTCAGTATTGTAGAAGTGATCATTATAACATATATATATATATATATATCTGTCTCAGTACATTTCTTTAAGGCAGTTTTCATTTTATACCTGACCTGCTAAGTAATAGTTTCAGGAAATTCATAATACTTTGTTTCTAAAATATATTTATATAGTTCAAACTAGCTCATAATCTCTATATGGAACAGAATAAAACCAGAAATAAACCCATGCGTACATGGTCAACTAATTCATGACAAAAGAGCCAAGAACATACAGTGGGGAAAAACAATCTCTTCAATGAACGCTGTTAGGAAAACTGGACAGCCACATATAAAAGAATGAAACTGACCCACTATCTTACACCATACACAGAAATCAACTCAAAATGAATTAAAGCCTTAAAATTTGAAACCATGGAACTCTTAGGGGATAAGTGCCTTGACATATCTTAGATTTAACACCAAAAGCAAAAATAAACAAGTAGACTGTATCAAACTATAAAGCTTCTGCACAACAAAGGAAACTATCAACAAAATGAAAAATGAATTCCAGAATGGGAGAAAATATTTGTAAATCAAATACGTGATAAGAGGTTACCATCCACAATTAACTTAAAAAAAAATCACACAACTGGGGTGCCTGACTGGCTCAGGCAGTAGAGCATGCAACTCTTGATCTCGGGGTCGTGAGTTCAAGCTCCATGTTGAGGGTAGAGATAACTTAAAATTCTCTTTTCTTTCTTTCTTTCTTTTTTTTTTTTGAAAGATCTTATTTATTTGAGAAAGAGTGAGCATGTGCCAGGAGGTAGTGAGGAAGGGCAGAGGGAGAGGGGGAATAGGCTTCCTGCTCAGTCAGTGGCTCAGGTCATAACTTCCAGGTCGTGAGATAGATTTCTGAGTTGATTTCTGAGTTTAGTGTGGAGTTGCCTTGAGATTCTCACTCTGCCTCTGCCCCTCCCCCTACTTGCTCATGGGTTCTCTCTCAAATAAAACCTTAGAATTATCTCTCAGTTTCCATAAATGATGTAATTCCTTTGCCAGTAATTTGCTGTTTAGAGTATTTCGGTACTAATTTACTAAATTTTACCACTGTATACATTCAAATCAGAATACTGTAGTTTTTTCTAAATGGTTGTCCATAATACTGTTTTTTTAAAAATGTATTCATTTGTAATCAAAATTCTTTTTTAAACATGAGAATAAATATGTTCTGTTACTTACTATTTTTAGTGTGTGTTTAGCCACACAGATACATGGCGTATTTTTTTCTCTGGTTGTTCATATTTGAGAGTTATGATTTGAAGGAATTGCTCATAGTGGCTCTGGTAGGGATTCTTCAACCTGAGAGGAGGGGAAGAAGTTCACTACATGGTTTTGAAATGCCCAGATCTCTTAATCTCCTTTTGCCTTCGTTTTTGTAATTGTTTTTATCTTGATGTACAACATAGCAGACTTAAATCTCTTTGCTTTTACTTTAATATTAGAATTACTATGTTTTTGGGTATCATTTACAAATATTGACCAAATGAATATTTATCTCAAATTTCAAGTGTTTTTCAAAGACTGTTCTAAATTTTATTCTTTAAAAAAAATTTTTTTTTAAAGAAAGCAGGATTTTTAGTTCGCGTGTGTGCTACAGACTAAAGTGTGATTTTCATTCTAAGAACAACTTAGCCAAATTGAGATGCTATGCTTCACTCAAACATGAGAAGTAGAGGCCTGAAGAATAATCTCTAGCATTTTCATGCTATTAGATAAGTGTGGTTGCTGAGAAGCTATTACGTGCTTTTATGGGTACCAGGCAAAGATCGTTAAGACTGTCAAGTTAAATTACAATTAGTGACTCACAGTAGAGTTATGTGGCTCATAGATAAAGCATTAAGTTCATGCATTTCGTTGCTTATGAATCTTCTCCAGTTTTTGCCCCATACATTTTTTAGAATACTGTTTACTCGTTATAGAACTTTATTAATTACAGATTTAGAAACTAGTTTTTCCCTCTAGGCAGTCTAGTCTTTGTTGTAGGAAGAAATACCTGGGTTAAACCTGTAGCCTATTTGCAGTGCCAAGAGAGCATGTGGTAAAACTAACAATACAAAATTAAAATATTAAAGAACAATTTAGAAACCTGTCTGGCTATCTTTATAACAAAACAAATAAAAATGTGTCAGATTTGCAAGAGTCATCGGATATTGACAACAGTTTACAGCAGAGCGAATATTATTTCTGTGGCACTGTATCTTTAAATGTTGCAAATTTAGTAAGGAAACATTTGCTTTGAGCAAAAATAAAACGGAGAGAGTATCTGACCCTTGCTCTGATGGGCTTTTTAAATGAAATGTAGATGCAACATAGCAATTTTCATATTCTAGTAATATATTTAAAGTGATATTTAACCTGTAAGTAAAAAATTTGGCTGAGTTACTTTATGAAAATCAGTGGCTTAGAAATACTAAATAAACATTTGTTAGATTTAAATTGTAAGAGTGATAATTTCCGGGACGCCTGGGTGGCTCAGTTGGTTGGGTGACTGCCTTCGGCTCGGGTCGTGATCCTGGAGACCCGGGATCGAGTCCCACATCGGGCTCCCTGCTCGGCGGGAGGCCTGCTTCTCCCTCTCTCACTCCCCTTGCTTGTGTTCCCTCTCTGGCTGTGTTTCTCTCTGCCAAATAAATAATAAAAAATCTTTAAAAAAAAAAAAAAAAGAGTGATAATTTCCTTTGGCTTCTGTTGTTGGCTAGTTGGGTGGTACTTTCATAAGTGGGAAGTTCTAAAATAATTTTTTTTTAAAAGATTTTATTTATTTATTTGACAGAGAGATCACAAGTAGGCAGAGAGGCAGGAAGAGAGAGAGGAGGAAGCAGGCTCCTTGCTGAGCAGAGAGCCCGATGTGGGCCTCAATCCCAGGACCCTGAGATCATGACCTGAACCGAAGGCAGAGGCTTTAACGCGCTGAGCCACCCAGGCACCCTAAAATTATTTTTAACAACAGTTTGTCTCAATTTCAGTTCCTTTGATGTATAGTTTTCTATAAGAGTATCTCCATATGCACTGTTACATTTGATTCTCATGATTTTATAAACTAGGAAGAAAAAGCTTTATTATCTTCATTTTATAGATCATGATAGTTTTAGAAAGCTTGATCAAGTTCTTGTAAGTTAATTGTTTTGATGTGTTTATATTTTTAAAACTTTAAAATGAAAATAGAATATTCTATTTTAAGTAGAAATCCTTTTTTTATTGCATTTACTACTTTTTTATTCATTTCAGTTTCTTTGAATATTCAGTCCTCTGAGTCACAGTGACAGGATCATTATGAACATTGCTGTAGACCTGTCTCTTATCTTAGTGCTTTGGTATATTTATTGGTGGCAGTTAATGATCTGTGCTAGAAGAAGGGTTTTTTTTGTTTTTGTTTTTTTTGAGAATGTGTTATCTGTCCTAGTATCATACGAAACCTGACTTGTCACTAGCGTAGCATTGAAAAGCAAGATGTCAAAATGAAAGTGACTAATTAAAAAATTTTTTTCTCATTTTTGTTTCCTGCCCTCTGGTGGAGAAGTTTGTGAAATCAACAAACAGGTGTATGAGAAGTTTGGAAAAGAAATTAATAATTGTTTAATTTGCTATATGAAAATTTATGTTTCAGTTTAAGGGTTAGTTTTTAATCTTAGTTTATAGACTTTAGAGGGGGCAAATGTGGGATTAACAATTTAAGAATACATAGATTTCTTAAAGATACGCAAATTTGTTTCAGAAATTGTTTTTCAAAAATTGTTGTTTCTTAGGGTCTTGTTGAAGTATCACAAAGTTTAAGAATGGAAAATGAAGAATTTAAGAAGAGATACAGTGATGCTGCATCCAAAGCTCTCCAGCTTGAGGAAGATATTGTGTCAGTGACACACAAAGCAATTGAAAAAGAAACTGAATTAGACAGGTATTTTTGATGGTTTTAAAAACTACATATTTCAAAACTGCTTTAATGAAAATTTTTTGTCTATATTAATGTTACTTTAACTCAGTTTAAAGGATAAACTCAGGAAGGCACAATATGAAAGAGAACAACTGGAGTGTCAGTTGAAGACAGAAAAAGATGAGAAGGAACTTTATAAGGTATTCTTTTTTCATTTCTCTTTGTAATCTATTGCTGTATAACATTACCGTGAAATTTAGTGGTCAGGAACTTGGGAGCAGCTTAGCTGCATAGTTCTGGCTCAGGGTGTCTTGGTTGCTTACATTCAGGATGTTAAGCAAGGGCCACAGTCAGCTACAGGCTTGATTGGAACTGGATGATCTGCTGTCAAGATGGCTCACACAAATGACTTGTGGCAGGATGCCCTTCAGTCTCTTGCTGTGTGGGCTATGTGGCCTCTTCAGCGACTGCTTAAATGTTTTCACAACATGGCAGCCAGTTTCCCCTGGAGTGAGCTATCCAAGAGCAGCAAGGAGGAAGTTCTAGTGCACTTTATGACCTAATTGCCAGAGTTGTACATTAGTACTTCTGCTTTATCTTATTCATTAGAAGCTGGTCATAGGGCGCCTGGGTGGCCCAGTCTTTAAGCATCTGCCTTCGGCTCAGGTCATGATCCCAGGGTCCTGGGATTGAGTCCCACATCGGGCTCCCTGCTCGGCGGGAAGCCTGCTTTTCTCTCTCCCACTCCCCATGCTTGTGTTCCCTCTTTCCCTGTGTTTTTCCCTCTGCCAAATAAATAAATATTTAAAAAAAAAAAAAAGAAAAAAGAAGCTGGTCACTTGGGGTCCAGCCAGTACTTAAAGAGAGGGGAGTTGGGCTTCACTTTTTACAGAGAGGAAGTATCAAAGAATTTGGGGACCTATTTTAAAACTACCCCATTGTGTATACTTCCTAAATGTTTCCAGGGAATTTGCTGGTTATTTAATTACTTAGCAGGTAATGTATAAGTCAGAGGGATTTAATAGTAACAGGATACCTGCCCGTTTAGCAGAATTTATCCAGTTTCCCCCTTTTAAGAACATGTTAGAGCATTAATTTCAGTGATGATCATCATGTTTTAGTTTGACTTTTAGAATAATTTTCAGAGAATGTCATTTTAAACAAGATTCTCAACAAATTTTCACCTTTTTGAAGTTTTCCTTTTTTACATGATTCTGAAATAGGATGGATAGCTTGATAGCCTGTAATGCCGTCCATGTAAATTGAGACATATTTATCTTAAGTGGCTTACAGCAGTTAGGAAGGCAGTTCCAGATGAAGAATTTCAAGAACATTCCAAGTTAAGTCAGTATTATTTGGATAGATTCAGTCACTTGATTAGATTAGATAAGGAAGACACACACTATTGTGATATATATTTGATGAGAGTGAAAAACATACAACTATGCATATATTCAGTATTTGATAGCTACAATTTGCATGTAGAAACTAGAATATTACATATATTGCCAGTGGTTTTTTCGTTTTTATTTTTGGTAGTGGTGGGATTTTTTTTAGAAGATAAAAATTAAAAAAAAAATGAATCCATAATGCACCTTAGAACAGAGAGCATGGATGGGGACGTTTTGCATGTCATAGGTTATACTCATTTTATTTCTTGAATAGCTTATCCCTAGGGTGCATGTGTATATGCATGCATGTGTGTCACTCCCAAAACAAAGAAAAATAGTGATGATTCACTAGTGGGTGATTTTTTTTTTTTTTTTAATGATTTTATTTATTTGTCAGAACACAAGCAGGGGGAGCACCAAGCAGAGGGAGAAGCAGGCTCCCCTCTGAGCAAGGAGCCTGATGTGGGACTCAGTCATAGGATACTCGGATTGTGACCTGAGCCGAAGGCAGACAGTTAACCAACTGAGCCACCAGGTGTCCCGTTCTGGTTCATGAATGAGTTTATGATTTCACCCTTTAAGAAAATATGCCCTAAAATAATGTTTGGTTTTTGAACAAGATTTTGTGAAAAAGGGAAATGATAGAGATATCTAGAGACATTGATACAGTTGGATTACTATTTATACAGTGTTTTTGCAAACTACCCTAAATGTAGTTTTTTTAAAGTTATAAAGCATTTTTTTTAGCTAAATGAAAATTGGCATCTCTAATAATTTTTACTCAGTGTTACAGTGAATTTAAGTGAGAATATTTCAGTTTCGTTGCCAGGAAAAGACCTGAGCATCAATTCTCTGCATGGATAGTTAGTTACCTTCCATGTTGCTTTTTGTTAGCATAGTGGGAGATAATAAGCTAGAATGTCTATGTCTTTAATCATTTCAGTTCAATAATAAAATGAATTCTAAAGGCATTCTTGTTAGTATTGGGAAGGTCCTAGGTTAAACTAGTGATGCTGGGGAGGTGTAATGAATGATACTAGGATGAGTTATTTTGGAAAGAGACCTATCCCTAGGGATGTCATCTTTCCATCCTGCCTTTCTTTTCTTTCTGTTATGAGAATACGACTTCTGGTGTTCTGTAGATGGTTGGCAAGCACATTTTAGGGTAAATCAAGCCCTTTTTCCTTTACTGCTCTAAATTATTCCTTATGCCTTCCTTTTTTCCCACTTTCTGCAGACTTTTTGTGTTTCTGTTTTACACCTGAGTGATGAATCCCTTGTTAAAGACTGGGCAGCAAGGAAGAAAGGGAAAGAATGAGGTGTCTTGGGGATTTATTGTTTTATGTTGTGATAATATCTCCAGCTTTCCGTATGCATTACCAGTTGGGATCAAAGTTCTCCTCCCAGTGCTCTAAACAGTATTTCATTTGTATGTGTGTATCCCCAAAATGGGAAGTAAAACTTCCTTTAGAGATTTTTGTTTTGTGGGATTTTTTTTCCTTTTCCTTTTCTTTTTTTTTAATGGCAAGGAGACTGTACTTAACTGAGTATGATAAGACCTCATATTGTTAATCTCCGAAACAGGCTTTCCCTTCCATATTGTTTAAATAAGAGAGATTCTTTATGTCTCTCTTCTCTAGCCCCTGTTAGAGCATATGACCCATCCCTGTTCTGTCAGAATTTACAGGAATTGATAAAACACTTTGAGCTGATGATTATGGAAATTTGATACTGTTTTTAAAGTGATGGTACAAAGGTCTTGGCTGGTGACATCTCAGAGAATCTGGAGTTATATTCTACTCTTGTAAACAGGAATTAGTGTTTGAGCATTCATACTTTGAGGGGCAAGTAAGTGCAAGTAGTATGTTAATTTATTTCTCTCTGGTACTCTTAACCAAAACAAGATACTTTTTATAGTGGAAACTAGGTATCTGTACTCTTTATAACTTCAGTTATGGAATTTGATTTGTGCATCTGTTATGAGCAAATTAGCAGCTGCTGCCTAAGTTCTTGGGAAAATTAATATAGTGGGGTTAATTAATCAGATATATTTTTAGGCACATAGGAAGTAAATGACTTCTCAAAACCAAATAGATGTTGTTCTTGAATGTACACCTTCAGTTTTCCAGAATCTCGCCACGCCTTTATATCTGAATTTACCTATAACATAATTTGTTCCTCCAAAAGAACAACCAAATCAGTTTGCATTTTATTT